>OZ012696.1:35177047-35191882 GCA_963942565.1 Maea johnstoni
TTCATCAAATATGAGGGGATAATTCGAACACGAGAGAGAGAGAGAGAGAGAGAGAGAGAGAGAGAGAGAGAGAGAGAGAGAGAGAGAGAGAATCAATTCTCACAACCAGATAAAAATATGTGGCCTACAGTAATATAATCGGCCATACATTTCATAACACCGTTGCAAGAAAAAGGGGGTGTACGCACAGTGAAGTCATAACTACCAACTCTATCCACAGGGCTGATATCTGAATCTGGCCTCGGAGGTAGGCTAATCACGAAGCTGCTCAGGCTGAAATATATCCAACCTGATTATCATAATGAATGGTAAGATGGCACCGAGAAAGCCGCATTTTGTCCACGCCAATATCGTATGATATGATTGCCTTCATCACTGCATTTATACTGCACATGCAAACATACTGATCGGTTAATGTCTTGTGTCCAGTCGCAAGAATGAGTGACACATATAATAGAACATAGCATTAATTAGCATGTGCTAAAACATGTCTTTCTTTAAAGCTGAGGTGGTGAGGATGGTTCAGCTGAGCACTGCACGGCAGAGAAATGGGCGTGGCATTTACGATACACTAAGATGTGAAAATGACCTCAAAATATATATTTATTTATTATTTTGTTTTAACATGTACCAATGCACTTATATAAGCATGCAGACATGTCGCGAACACCAGTCAACAATGACCGATATATCGGCATGCATCTGCCCGCATAAATCAATCATTTTCATAACATACCTCAATACATGATCACTACGTACGAGCAACACCGAAGCTTCGCATTGCAGTATAACAGCACAGACACATTTTAGCAGTAGATCATTCTATTTTCTGTCCTGACCATCTTTGTGCCAATATCTCTGCAGTGTGACCCCGCTGCTCTATAATTAACGAATGACTGTATTCTGTATGTATGGCGGAGTGAACTATTCGCCCTGCCTTCAGTTGTGGCTGCCGGTGCTGCTATGAATACCACACTGTACATTTCACCAACGACTCGGACTGGAATTTAAAGCTCTATGTAATAAACACTTACCCTTTGCTTTTCTTGCCGATATACGTCACTGCAACCACCTCCCAGTCTCCCTACTGTACGTGTGGTACCGTATAGCCAGTCTGCTCTGCCAGTATCCGTCTAGACTAGCATTGTGTACTCTATAGCACATACTGTATCATCTATGCAGGATCTGCTCAGCCTGTTCAACGACCGCTCAAACAGCCTACAGGGTAGCTCACCGGGAAAATCAATGCTGCGCGAAGCGGCGAGTTGCCCCAATAACGGGTGATTAACATAATACATGCACAATGGGGCTACCGTAAGTCATATGGGCTATCAGCTATTCAGGTCTGAATAGTCATATTATATTTATTTCAATCCTGAACTTAACCTGTTTCTCGGGATTAGCGAACGGGACATTATTCCACTGGTACAGTAGATGATAAAAGGTATAATATCACTACTAAACAATAGGTGGCAGCACCGTCATCAGGTTATATATAACAGCTCCCGTAGACCAGGCTCCTAGTCCCTCAAAAGTTACCATTCACTTCTAAGTTGGCTAACGTGAGTGTGGTGTAGTACCAGATATGACAGATAGATGACACCATATGGTCATCCTTTCCTTGGTCTTGTCATAATCAAACAGAGACCTCTATTGCCCTGGTGATATAAATGTAAACGTAATTTGCCACTTTGGTCACCTTGACTACGTGGTACCAGCATTACAGGATATGGTCACACAGAATTTTTAAAGTCACTTGTTACAACTTACAACCCTCAAGAGCATGCTAAAACTCCTACATTAAGCTACACGCCAGAGTATCATATACTTCCTAAACTAAATATACCACTTTCTTGTAGTCATTTCTATTAAAACCCCTTTTTTTACTCAATTTTCTGCTGCAAGTGGAAATCTGTATGGCTGTCACATCTAGCGCCAACACTCCATCCTACACTGCTACTAGATGGCTGCATTTGACCCATATAGATAAGGACCTGCACGCCAGTGCCGGCCAGGTGGGCAGCGTTCTCTAGGGAGTGCGAATGACAGGAAGCACGGCTGTATCCAGTGTGCGATCGTCCTGAAGACTCCACTAGTGGAGTGTCCAGGACGACTGGCACTGTGGCCACATCCTGTAATGAGGTAACAGAAAAAAGCAAGGCAGAAAAAATACATATAACAGCCTAGAAATCTAGGCTACAGCACCTGTGGCTCTATCTGGAGGCTTCAAACAGAGCTAATCATGGGCCAAATTCAAAAGGATTCAAAACAACGAATATGTAAGGCCTCCAACCATAGAAAAAACAACACAAATGCCTGACTTCTTAGGAGTACCAGCCAAGCTTTGTGTTGATCCTATATTTTCAAAAAATGATAGCCTTTTAACTAGTATTTATATAAAGAAGCCTTGCAATATAATTGCTTAAGATATTCAGGGCAGTGAATCTGAGAGCTTAGAGAGAACCATGTATCATAAAATAACATGTGCAGACTCCAAATCCAAATAAGCTCTAACTTTCTGCTTTGTACTTGTACATGGCATAAATTTAAAAAAAAACTTGAATGTTGCAAGAAACCGCATTGTCCTTGGAAAACTAATGATTAAACCACAAGCCAGGGCAGTGGTGAGCGACGGCGAATGGTTAGCTAGTGGAAACAAACTAGGCCACTCGGTTATAGGGCCAGTAGACCATCGACATCGTTTTTATTCTCTCATCACTTTAGATAGATAGATGGCGTCTGCACGATGCACGGCAGTTTTCCATGCATGAGTAGGGATTACTTCACAAGGCAGATGACTCATACTTCATAAGGAATACAGCGCTGCTAATGACTCGTGCCAGGAGCTTAGAAATGTACAATAGCCTATAGTAATATTACACAGATATGCCATGAGATAAATAAACCAAGTGTCTGCGATATGATTATAAAACAGGCCTAGGGGCTTTGAAACGCTTATGAACAGAAGGGCCAGGTCGCTTTGACTCATGGCAAAGAGTTCTTTTCTGAGTTGTGAACAGCATTGTTCTAACCTTTGTAATTCAAAATTTTACTTTCTCCACAAATTTCGAAATAGTAGCAGGGGTTATGGGCCAAAACCCGGTACCATTTTTATGTCATGTTTGACGATCTCATTTCATTTTGGTCTACAGTAGCCATTTGGCAAAAAAACGTACATTGAATCGAGCACATACGATGGTGCAGGTGTGAACTTCAGAAAAAAATCTGTTTTTTACGATGGTGCCTGTATTCTTCTGTATTCACTACGATGGTGCAGGTGTGAACGGCAGAAAAAAATCATTTTTTTCTCCACCGTCCTTCCAAAAACAGCAGAATTAAAAAAAAAGAAATCTCTACCGTTTTCCAAAAACAGCAGATAAAAAAAAGAATAATTTGTCGCCTATTTTTGTGCAAACTGGTTATCTGTCTCCCTTTACCACTTCCAAGGGAGCACTCATTATTTGATTTTGATGGTATGTGGTGACCAATATGGCAAGTGTGTGGCAATAAATTATTTTTTTCTTCTGCCGTTTACACCTGCACCATCGTAAAGCACAGCATTCTGACAGCCTAATGTTCGAATTATGCAGAGGGTCTATACGATTGGCGAGCCCGGTTCTCCTTAATATGATTTTTAGAATCTCACATGCATATCTATTTAGGTTAGTGCTCCAAAAATGCTTACATGTGTGTGTGTGTGTGTGTGTGGCATTGGAAGGGTAAAGCTTAAAAGTTTGATTTTAATAACCTCGAAAATGTTCTGGAGACCTATTTGTAGTGACTTATCGAGGATGTTTTTTTCTACACGTTCTGAAACCACATTGCAGTTTAGTGGCTCACATCAATGTCATCTGCAGATAGAAGCCTGATTCTGAAAAACAAAAATAAAAATATATAAATATGTAATTGGCCACTAAATTATCGTTTAAACAATACATTCGATACAAACTTTTAAACAATTTATAATTATTGTCCTGCTACTAGCAGTATTTAATCTGATTCTATAAATTTATGGCAACCCTTTACACAGGTCTCCTCTCAGTCAGCATTGCGTCGTAAGGTGCCTCTGCATATGCACATGCGGCGATGATAGGCAGAGAGATAGGCGAGATAGGCGGAGTTGCCACTGCGAAGCTGCTATGCTACGTCACGGTAAAAAGTAGGTCATTGATATCGGGGAATCCCAGACTGGCCAGAGCCCCGCTCGACGACATCGCCGTTCGTGGTACGACCAAAGAATCGACACGCCACTTGGCCAGGTACCGTGATACCGTTGCTTCATAATCGTTTTGCAGCAGTATGATGGCTGCGTAGAAGTGTCATTTACCATTGAGCGCGTTGATGACCGAAGATCAGATCCTAAATCTCAGAAACTAGCGTGCAACCACATTCGCATTAATTATGCAGTGAATTCTCTTACCCAAGTCTTTTAAATTGCAATCTCTACCTAGTGACTTGGGCACAGTTCTAAGTGTGCTAGCTACTACCACACCTGCACGAAGGTTACTAATTCATTTTGTGACAATGGAGTGGAACCCTCGGGCTGGGCACACAAGCTACCCGGGCAGATCCCTCCTGCTGTGCCATTCACTGATTCAGTGGAATGAGCTGCGTTCCGAAATAGAATCATGGGTTTTGAGGGGCGCCATCTATCCAATCCATCGCCTACTAAATAAGCTTGAACTCGAACGGATAGATCATTAGATGCATATCTGAAAAGAATGTGCCACAGGGGTATATATATATATATATATATATATATATATATATATATATATATATATATATATATATATATATATATATATATATATATATATATATATATGTATATAAGGGAAATATATAAAAGTATATATATAAGAAACTATTGAACGTAGAAATGTGCAGCTGAACATATGGTGGGGCTCTCATATTATGTTCATATAAGGGCAGGGAGAGTTGATTAGAGTTATACGTCACTGGTTCATATGCACTTGTATTGTAGACACCAAAGGCAATGAGCCAAACAAAACTTTAATTTATGTCTGGTCCAAAATAAGCCTGTAGGAAGGGAGAGGCCTTGATTTATACATCGAACGCATGATGTAAAACATACTAAACTCGAATGGAGTTTAAATTGTCGTCCCTTTTTAGCCATTGCTTTATTGTTCCATATACGGGTGAAATAACCATAATTAGATCGTCCAACAACAATCAATTTATAACGTGCATGTCATTGTTTTTTCTATTGACACCCATTCCTCATTACGGTCTAGCGCTAGAGGCATTTTCAATGTCATTTAATCCGTATCTATAATGGCAGTAATTGGTTCCTGCACTCGCGAGCTATAGGAATAAAAAAATTGACATTATTGAAAAAAAAGGTCATGTATGATAACTAGTAATGTTTTCTTTCTTTGTAATAGGTGTCTTCATTCCTAAAGATGGATAGATTCGTCGAATCTGATGTGCCACCTGACGGCAGCCGCAGTGACTACAGCATGGAGGTGTTGACGAGCATGCGTTGTCTATGGGAGGACGAGCAGTTACTGGACTACAGCATCCACACTGAGGATGGGACCAGCAGCTTCAAGGTCCATAAGGTTCTGCTGTGTTCAGTCAGTGACTACTTCAAGGCTATGCTGACGGGAGGGATGCAGGAAACGGGAAAGGATTCAGTCCAACTTTATGGTGTACCTCATAAAGGTTATTAATATGTCCATATGTTGCCACTGAATGATCGCTGTCTCTTACCACTGCCTGGGTTTGAATTCTGACCGGGGAATGTGATAAAATTGCCAGTGGGGTTAGAAGGCGTTTTTTTGTCGGCTATTACAGTTTTCTCCACTACCTACAACTGGCCAGTCACTACTTGGCAGAAAAAGTGATGATAAATGGAATTTAAAAACGTTTTAGAGGGAACGGTTAGAGAGGGAACGGCCAGCGCAACTATCATGAAAAACTTTTAAAACTTCCCCCCAGAAGAAGTCAGAAAAGCAAAATCACATACCTTTCCTCTTGTCGTGTCTGCAAACCAGCGCTGAATTCCGCCATTTCAGCAGTTCCTTTGCACTCTCACTGTTGCTATTCGCCGCATGATTGTACTATTGACCAATTAACAATCTTATTACATACGGGATCGTAGCGGCAAACGTCTAAGCAAGCTGAACAGCGAGAGCGCGAAGGTGCAATAATGATCAATTCACTACGATCGGCAATCATTTGGGTGTGCGGTAAAACAGAAGATTGCCAACACCCCTTCCACAGAAGATTTTCCCAACCTCTACCCGCACTGCGCGGTTAATCAAGAGTATACAGTAATGAATTTCACTTGATATGAAAAATGACATTTGTAGGGGGCTCAAAGAGTTGATTTGCTCACTAGACATTGCCTTTAAAAAAACAGCTGATGCAACTTGTTAAATGAAAGAACGTTAATATTGAGTATTTAACGTTAGAAAAACATTCACATTTTTGTCATAGAAACCAAGATATTCTTGCGTTGAGAACATGGAAAGTATTTCAAATATCACTATGGGGCCAAATGGGCCCAAATTGTCAAGTGGCCCTGTATCTCTGGGGTGCATGAACGAAACTTTATGAAATCTGGCCACCAAATAGCTTGCAGACGTACAAAACATTTGAAAAATTAAAATGACATTGATATGACCTCTAATGACCTTGAAATGACCTTTAACTCTGTACTTTCAACATATATGATTTTTGGTCCAAGGTATTGCCCCCTAATAATACAAAAATGGAAACTACTTCCCCTTATTATCATAGACATCATACTCTAGTATATATTTTCAAGAAAATCTGTTCAGAAAAACAACCTTTGAAATTGTTTATGAAGTATGATATGAAAATATTTATTTGCTTTTCTTGCGCCCTAACCAGCACCCCAACCAATACCAAACTCACATTATCAGGTTGGGCTCAAGAAGATATCATTAAAAAAAAAGATCACCCCAATATCTGCTTTCATCGCAAAGTTATGTCCTATTTTCGAAATCTGCGATGACCTTTGACCTCAAAAGAGGCGGCCATCTTGGATTTCGAAAATTGGACATATCTTTGCAACGGAAGTAGATATCGGGATGGTCTTTTTTTTTAAATGATATCTGCACTTTTAGCTCTAATTAGTTATTTGATTGTCATCTTGGTAGGGCTTACATGTCTGGCAGTAGAAAAGAAAATGCATATGTTAATTTTTGACCTTTAAAATTTTTTCGTTTTTGTGCCGATTTTTTTGTAAATGTGTTCTATAGTGCCTTGCTCAAAACCGTATGAGAGCAGATTTTTCATTTTCAGACAATTTTGGGCAGAAAATGTGATTGAAAGAGGGATATGCTGAGAAAAAAATGTTTTCTTATGTCATTTCAAGGTCAATCAGGGTCATTTGGGTTTATAAATTGTTTTGTATTCCTATTGGCTATCATGTGGTCAAAAATGATGAGAATATGAAAATGTCTTACAAAGATATGCCCACATATAATCTCAACTTGGCAATTTGGCCCCACAGTGTATTTTTCTTGGTCTATTTCCCTAATAGGATGGAATGATCATTTGCATAGTTTCAAGTCAAAGCTATTTTTCTAAAAAGCATGAGGTTGTCAAAGAACAAAGCAAATACCTCTATGATGGCAATTTCCTAAATATGTTCTTATCAAACTGTTATTCTCCTTTATAAAGATTGAAAATCATCACCTTTTCTATGCCAAATTCATTTTGGCATTTTCACAAAAAGTGTACTTTCTCATCCTAAAAAGCCTTTGTTTCTTGTCAAAATGAAACGACTTCTTCAAAACATTTTATCAAAATAATAAATGTAACTCAAATCAATTTCTTTTGCAGGCGTGGAAATTCTCATCAATTTCATGTACTCCGGGAGGATGGATGTTACCATGGCAACGTTAGATGATGCCCTGCATGCTGCAACATACCTGCAAATGAAGCCTGTGATAATTGAAATGCTTGTTGACTTCGCCTTGCAGAATTTATGTGTGGAAACATGCATAGATATTCTTTTTATGGGAGATCTGTATGCCTTGAAACATTTGGAAAATCAATCACTCAAGTACATCTGCGATAATTTTCAGGAAATTGTGAAAAACGAGAAATTTCTTTCACTGCCTTTTGAGAAGCTTCAAAGTATCTTGACTGAAGAAGAGTGTGTGCAGTCAGATCCGCTCAAGTGTGGTTCGGAGTTCAACCTATATGTGGCGCTGTTGGAGTGGGTTATGTTTGACCTTGATGCAAGGTCAGACCACATGGTGGACTTGATGGGGCATGTTCGCTTTCCATTGATGTCCTCCGAGGAGCTCGAGCAGGTTTCAGAAAACAAACTATTTATGTCTTACCCAAGCTGTACGAAAGCTCTTCAGGAGTCTCAAGAGTTTCACCAATTGCCAGATCAACTTGCAAAAATGAACGTCAGAAATAACCCTTGCATCATCAGTTTTGGCGGAAATATTGATGCCCAGCATACAACTAGTGCCATGTTCATACTTGACAAAACAGAGATCAAAACATACACGCAAGGAAAACCTCCTGAATTTGGATATGAGTGGTTGGAACTCGGTCAAACTCCTATACCTTTTACCACAGGCTCAAAGGTGGTCACTGCGAACAACTACATGTACGTGTGTGGCGGATACATGGACAACTTCCAGCTCTCAAATAGAGTCTTCAGGTATGATCCAAGATTCCTGATTTGGTCCGAGCTGGATTCCTTAAGCATTGCAAGGGCACGTCATTGCTTTGTTGCTTTCGATGATAAACTGTACGTCATTGGTGGCTACGTAGAAGAGGAAGATTGTTCACTTTTGCCCTCTAAATTGGTTGAGATCTACAATCTAGAAAAGCGTGAGTGGGGCTCTGGTCCCTCCATAACATACAAAGGGGCTGATGTATCAGGTTGCGTGGAGGACGGCAAGCTGTATATCACTGGAGGAAAGGGTGAACATAGGGACCCCCTTCCACATGTACATTGCTTCAACCCGCGGCTTAGAACATGGAAGAGGCTGTGCTCAATGCCGGAATCAACGGGACAACATGTTCTTGTTGGCTCCCGCAAAAAACTTTATGTATTAGATGCTGCAGAAGGTAACACTATGGAATACACCATAGAAACTGACCAGTGGGTCAATATAACACACATTTTACTTATCAGTGCTTGGACAAGCACTGTGACCATGTTCAATGAATTATACTTTATGAGTGCCAGATATGCTGGCACTGACCACCAGACTGGTGTTCTTAATCTTGAGCACTTGGCCGAAATGTTCGTTGATGATTCAGTTCTTGTGAGTGAGGACATCATTGCTTCATACCCCAGACAAGTGGCCCTGCCGTGCTGCACTGCCATTACTCTACCACAGGCAGTAGTGTCCAAGTTACGCAATGAACACACTGGATAGACCACAACAACATATTTTGATTCCCTTTTTCCAAAACAAAATTAATGCGTTTAAGTTTGTAATCATACTTGAAATATATATGAAACGAAAGCCCCTTTAAGTTCTTAAGAATGATAACATCTATAGGCTTCTGTGTTGGGTGAGCGTCTTGCTTTAGAAAATCAAAAACCATCATAAAAATTCCCGGGTAAAAATTGCATCCCACAATAGTAATTCTTGCTACTTTTTAGGATTCATGATACACTGAACATATTGGTTACAGACAAGCTGTTTTCCTATTGTATATTCATAGACTTTACATGTACTTTGAGATGACAAAGGCTGTAACTAACGTTTTGATAAAGTTTATTGCCACTGTGTGTCACTTGGTCAAGATAACCTCAATACAATTTGAAAACTATAACAAAACATCAATAAGTTAACTGAACAACTCTACAGTAGCACATTCGTTCACACTTAGAAAGTTACAGCATTAATAACAATATGCAAAATGTGTTCACTTTATGCAGTAATAAAGAACAGTTGATTATCTTAACTTACAATTCAGTGAAATAAGAATAAAAATCTTAGTAAGTATTTCAGATTTGATATTACTTAGCTTCAGGGGTTTCATGAGGAATTTTTCAACCTACCCTTGCAGTATGAAGTAACCCAAACTATTTTCATTATTGAAAAATAATCCTTGGAATAAACAACTTAGCACAACAGAATTATACTATCATTAACTTATACATGCAATATCCCATAAACGAGATTGATTGGAACCAGGCCATTCTGTTCGGCTAAGGCGGAATCATATTTCCCTACAGACCAAATAGATCTAGTTCATATTCAAACAGTCTAAAATAGTGATATATCGCATATGTATACTTACTTGAACTGTGCGATGCCGTCTTTGTCTGTCCAAATGATGCACTCCGTGCATTGGCTAGGTGTCGTACACATGGTTAAACCCTGCCCACAATGCTGCACCACTTATGTGCAGAATTTTAAACCTTAAATGCTATAGACGGGACCCGTATTTTGGTCCAGTTTAAATGGTATAGCATATGCCAGAGACTGGCGAAGCAGTACGGCTTGACCGAAAAAGCGGCGTCACCTACTCGGGTTTGGCAGAGGTTGGCTGTATACACATACAAATACAGTGAAAGATCTTAAATGAATTGCCTTGTAGTCGTTCCCTAGAAAAAAAGTTCTTCATGATGGCAATCAGTTCTTTTTATAATATTTTCCCCCCAAAAGCAAGCATGCAAGGTTACAATTATGGAAATGATGCTATATATTAACGACGTCACATAGTCATACAATTATATATATCTTTTTGCAAGTTATTGAGTTCATTATATACAGAAGGCCATTTTCCAAGGTATCCAGCATGGCTGTTTTTAATTTACCAATATAATTATCAGTATGTGATACTTAAAGATTTTCCTCAAATGTTGCCATGACAGTCGGTTGCTCTTACAATTTGTTTTAAAAAGTTAATGTTTAGAGATAAGAATTAGTGTATTCACTAGTATGGGTTCATTCTTGGGGTTACACCTAAAGATGTTAACGATATAAAAGCAGAGATTGAGCTTTTACCAATTTCTTAAACTATCCCATAGGTTTTGGGCAACTTGGTAGTCCTACATCAAATGACCAGTAGTTTCAGTGGTTTGACAGGTCTCACAAGGATCATCATTTCTGAGGTTGAATTGCATTAGTTTTCTGTTCATTGACAGTGTTAAGCCCCTTCCACACCAACTGGCGACGTCTGGCGATGCACTGGCGACCAACAATTTTTGACACATCGCCAATGCATCGCCAGACATCGTCAGTACATTGCCATTACATCGTCAGCCGTCGTGAACGCTTCGTCAAGCTTGGCGTCGTTAACAGATCGTCAGTGTTTTTGGACCTCCAAATGTGAATCTCAATAGATATTTTAATAGAAAATATTGAGATAATATTAAATTGTCAAAATTATACTTGAAGATTTGATAAGTGGACCCTCTCTCTCTCCATACAAAAGAAATTGAAATAAGAAAGAAGGAAAATCAAATATCAGCATATAATACTAGTTCTGTGGATTTAAAAAGATCTACATACCCCACTACTTTAGATGCTGCTATTTTACTTTGCATTTACATCTAATGCAGCATGGAGGAGAGAAAAGAAAGGATATAAAATAAGATAAATTCCCCACCTATCAAGTTTTGCTCTCCTTATATACCTCTTTCATCATGTGACAACAGACTCGGTCGCCACAACGTCTTCAACACATAGCAATGTTGCCAATATGTCGTCACCAATTCGCCAAGAAGAAAGGGGCTTTACACACAACTTGACAGTGGAAGTATTTTAAAAGGGTAGCAACTTAGTATTTGTCAGGTGCGGTATAAATGAATTTCCATTTTATTTCACCAATTTCATTGAGTTCTATTTTCCATTTTTGTTTGGCTGCCAGGTATTAAAGCATTGCGATTTTTTGTAATTTCCGTATTACTCTAGTACCTTTCTTGCAGTTGGCCAGACAAGCTATCACAGGGGGAATATTTCTATTATGATCCTTGGTAGAAGGCCTAAGGAAGACTTTCCACTCATTTGGGATTGCTTTTCTTAAAGCACAATAGGTTATCAACATGATGGACCTAGTTGTCTCTGCCTTTAGTTGGCTTCTGGATAAAAATAACTGTCATTGGCATATAGATTTAAGAAAAGTATGTTATTTGTAAATAGATTGCTGTTGAAGGGGATATTTATTCTAGTATTTCCACATATTGGTGGGAAGGAAACATTTATGTTTAAATCATTGTTTATGATATTGAACCAAGACTTGTATGCTAATGCCACACTTCTTCAGAAAGTAATATTTGTATCCTTAAGCAATACGTCATGGTACTTTTCTCCCATCCAAATTAGTCTATCTATCTTACAGGCATTAGCCATATTCACCCAGTCCGGGTTATTTTGCTTAAGTTATTCAGCTATGCAAGGCACCCCAAAGGTCTAAGCTATTTTTCAGGTTTCGTTTAGTGGCTTTTAGGAAAATTGACGTATCATACACATATTGGCTTAGCTTGTGCTCTCTTAAGTGTAGAGAGATTCTCTCAATCTTATTGCTATTCTTAAATGCAAGTGCAAGGATCTCTGAGCATAAGATAAACAACTATGTTAAGATAGAATCTCCCTTGTGTCATTTATTGAACATTGATCATGTGACTGTATTTATGGGATGAAACATTAAATGTTTTGTTTGTTTAGTATTGTGTATTTTACTACAGATGCACCCTTGCATTAATTTTCATTTTGAAGGCAGAACAATGGTGTCAGTTGTGTCTCAACTGAGTCATGCCTGAGGTTAGTCATATGGTTTGGACTTTTCTGCTAGAAAGTGAGCGGACATTTTATGCATTCTCATTACAAAGTTCTTTGGCCTGTACTTGTTTTGACTTTAATAAAATTTTGCCTCAATGAACAAAGCATATTTGACTTGATATATTACAGTTCAAAAGTGAAGCCTTTGATACTGAAGTCTGGTATTTAAGTGTTAGTGGTCTTTCAGACGAGTTGCGTGCATACATAACAATCGAAAGCCATTATGAATAAATCAAGTAGTTTGTACATCTGACTTGAATATAATACCTGTGTGATTTAAAAGTAGTGGAATCACATCCAGCACATGGATGCCGTTTTGATTTTTCCTCTCATCTGAAAGAAGCACATATATTTCCTTTTGGGGTTGTGTATTATGCATATATAAACATAACTCTGGTCTAGTGCATTGGGCAACCCTTGTTTTCTGTAATCTTCGAAGCCACCAGTTTCCCTTTACATATAACGTAACTGGTGGTATAGCAACCACTAAATACATGTGCTGCATGACACATTCAGGGCGGACTATTTTGGGTGTGAAGGAAGTTTGTGTACATGGAGGCATCTTAGAAGGGTTCCATGCCAGAGACTAAAAGATCCTCAGTAAAGGCTTATTTTATCAGAATAAACACACCCATCTCAGTAATAAAGATCACCAACCTGAAGACATAGTAATGATAGTATCTTTAGTATCTTTAAAATACACAACCCCAAAAGGAAATATACTATCTAGGTAACATACTTTTACTTTTCATAAAAAATGTGATGATGAGTTTAAAACTTTAAACAGCTTAACGATGTCTCAACAATATAAGCAGTAGAAAACAATGGAAACGCATACAGTACCATTCAGGTTAGCAATCCACATCATGGCAGCAAATCTGAGATCTTAGAGAGAACAAAGTATTATGAAATAACATGTGCCGACCATGATGGGGCAAAATACAGAAAAAATACTTTCAAATCCAGATAAATCATAACTTTTAGCTGTGTACTTGTACGCAGCATGACATAAAAAACTTGGAAAATTGCAGAAAATAGAATAGAAATACATACATCAGAACAAAATGCAAACAGCAGAAACTTCAAGTTGCAATTATAGAAAATAAAACCATGCAAGATGTTAGGTTTCTCTGTACCCTTAATTGATTAGTTGGGTTTGGTTGATTGATTGGTTGTTGGTTTATATATTTTTGTCACACTTGCACCATCATAGCCCACAGCCAGGAACTGCCCTGTTGTCTATGGCTTTGCCAATGCTAGCTTGCTAGCTGTCTCTCAACACTGCCTGGGTTTGAATCCCGACAAAGACATTTGAGAAAGTTGTCTGTGACTTGGGATTAGGCACTGGTTTCACTGGGTACTCCGATTTCTTACACAACTTACAACAGGCTAGGCACAACTTAGCCGCATTATGGCAGAATAGTAAAGACAACTGAAATTCCAAATTCACACTGCCATGAAGGAAAAAAATATATGTTTGGAGATACCGGTAGTTTGTCTCTTTTCATTACTTATGAAAAGTAAGATGTTGCATTCAGATCAGCAATAAAAATCTTGTAGGAAGGCAACGGAGTTAACCTGAATCCTTGAATGAAATTTACGTTATGGGTTTTCTTCATAACTATATGTCAATTACACAGGATGGACAAATGTAATTTAATGGTTATTCCGAATATTTGGGTTGCACAGAAAGCTATACTATGATCATCAGTATGATGCCATACGAATATAGTGTGACCAAATTGCCTAGTTGTCACTTCCGGTAATGACGCTGACGCAAAGGCAAAATTTGCTTATAAAGTCCACTTTTCAACAAGATTTAGGAATTTCCTGGGATCAGGGCCTAGGCACTCTGGAGAGAGGTAAGTTTTGATTGTAACGGGAGTGCCGTTTTTGTCAGGATGTTTCATTTGCATCTCGCAGCAGCACTTTATGTCGCAGAAGTAAATTCTGCCCAATTCCAACTATGATACCTGGTTCCTTTTATATACAGTGATACTTGGTTTCAGCACTAATTCTTTGTTTTTGTAGAGGATCTCCTACTGGATCCTCTACCATAATATCACAGATT
>OZ012696.1:35192082-35232082 GCA_963942565.1 Maea johnstoni
ACTGTATGATGGTTCAAATAAATACAGCTTTTGCATATATTTCACTTGTTTTTTCATCATTTTGCCACTGTTTTGTGAGGTACAGTTTCAAAACTGCAATGAAGTCCTGAAAGTATTGTATAACTTTAGCTGTAAAAGTGAGAGATCTTTCTGAAAAATAGTCTAACCTATCTCAGGGAAATGACAAATTAGTGCTCTGGGACTGGCCCAAAAGATGTAGAGCATAGGGGAAAGCATCGCTGGTAAAAGCGCATTGATAAACGTTTCGTAAGTTGCGATATTTTTATGTAGAAATTTGTAATTTTTCAAAATTAATATTTATGTTCAGAAATCATCTTAATAGGCCTAAAGACACCTAATTAACTTAATTTGTTAATTTGGACTTCATTGCAGTTGGCGATGAGGCTAGGATTTTTTTCGTTTGTAGGTTGCAGAAAATGGTAAAATGGAAAACACATGAATACAGTCTAAAAATCAAAAGGTTTATTGAAGAAACCTGTCAAATACGAAATTAAAATATACATAGATATCACATGCACCTATCCCAACAATCGTTGGCAAGGCTGAGCCACTTTGGTATGTTAAATTTCACCCAGAAGGCACTTCAAAGTATAAAAGTATAAAATGAATTAAAATGAGGTATATCTTCTCGCTTGGCAACACCTTTCAAAGGCTATAATGGTGAATTATATTGTACTACTCATAGTTATTTGACCTTTTCATAATGATGGAAACAATTTCCAACTGCATGAAGCTAGTTTGGACAACATCTCTTCACACTGACCTGCATTGAAGTTTTGACTAAAATAGTTTGTAGGTTTCAGGTCTGCTACCTTAAGTTGTATCTCAATGTGAAGCTTTGAAACTAGGTAGGTAAGCATCTAATGTCCATTCTTACCATATATATAGGAAAGTTATACATTGTGCTATTGAAATCACATCAAAATTATCGCTTTGGCACAGCATTGATCAGCACAAAATATCTGGTTTTTTCATGACACAGATATGGAATTATCACATTTATGATCACATAACGGCACAATGGCACCCTTAAATACTTAAAAGTCCACTCATAAAAACAGAATGAGACAAACAAAATAAATAATGCAAGTTTCCCAGCACTTTTACACTACTACTGAACTTCAAAATGGAGTGTTTGAGTAAGTTAAGTAAGTTGCGCAGATCTTCTCCAAAATGATTGGACCTTTGAACATCATTAAAGGCAGTAAGTTATGACTAGATTGGAGTAATACTTGCAAACTAAAATCGAACAAAACTGTAACATTGAATAAATCACATATATGGAATGTTATTGGAGATAAAACATCTTCACAATGTCATTTGTGACTCATTTTGAGAAATATACAATATAAAAATGGTTTAAACACTTTAAACCAGCATCCCTTATACTTTTAACAGATGTAATGATTATGCATAGAAGTTATGAAACCTTAACATTTAAACATGCAACAGAACATTTGAAATAACTTAGGAAATGAAGTGTGAATACACTTAGTTTGTACGTGGCCTAACCAGTTATTCACTTCCCATCGGTCTGCTGGATTGCCAGAAATTTATCCAGAGAGGTAGCATTGAGAGTGAAGAACCTTCTAGCAGCTTCAGGCTCATATACAACTGGACCATTGGGACAGAAGCAGAGCCAATCACACTGAAGACATGGGGTGAATTTGTTGAGTTTCCCTTTTGCCTTAGGAGGAAGGAGACTACATTCCTCCCACTTGCATTCACTGCCACACCCTGGGATGCAATTGCAAGTCTAAGTAGCCCTCCATAAACCATGGGGTGCATCAGATCCACTCCTCACTGCATGGAGCATGCCAGTGCCCTTCACAGCTGCAATCTGGGCTTGAAGCATGTTCACCTCTTTCTGGGATAAATCATACTCCTCTTGGCCAATCCAAGTGTAGTTTACAGCTCCACCAGTTTCAGATGCCCATTTGAAGAAGTCATCTGCATCAGCCATAGGAGTTCCATGTTTGCCTGCTTGCTCAGCCATCCTTTTGACACTGCCCCCAATGCCATCACAGGGGCCCTTCCCGTGACCTGACTCAAAGTATTTCCACCTTGCCTCGATGCCAAAAAATTCTTTGGGATTAGCAACAGCATCGGACATCAACCTATTGTGATATTGTGAGAAGGGTCTATCTGTAATATAATAGACCATTTGGATTCCCTTTTCACTGATCAGAGCTTGAAGGTCCTTCTTCATGAGTGCTTTCAGAATAGTGATCACCATACTGGAGTTGTGATAATTCAAATGAGATACATAAACATAGCTTGTATGTTTCAACTGTTCTCCCTCTTTGTAGTACACTACACAGGGGTGTAACGTAACAGTAGCCTGGTTCCAATATGCACTCTGGACAGCATCAGTAGATGCACACGTGAAGTTTTCTGCAAAATCCATTTTGATTATGATGCGGTTAGCTGGCAGGTTTTCTTTCAGCTGGCGTAGCTGTGTGTACTGAGTACTGACAACCTTGACTCTGCGTTTGTCATCTCTCGCATCTAGAACTTTCTGCTGGACAGTAACCTCAGTGGCTGTGACTTTATCCACCAACCCCTTAACTGCCTCTTCCGTCTGGTAAGATTTCACAAAGACATCAGGACTTGGAGTGAGGGGTTCTGTGAGTACCTCCTTGTGTTGGTCACTTTTCGTTGCTGCAGTTTGTAGTTCATCCTCCACCACATTCGCATAGATCAGTTTCTTCTTGATGCCAGCTGGGACTTTCCTTGAAGTAAGGCCACTGTCTCGAATGAGCTTGATGGTCTTGCTGCGTGGTGTCTGAGCAGTGATGCCTTGCTCAGCTTGCATAGCTTCGAGTGGCACTACCACTGGAACTGGAGGAAGCACTGGAGACCACGGTCTATGGATCTGTACTGTAGTCCCCTGGCTTGGAGATGTGACAGTACTACTACTTGTCCTTGTAACAGTAATGTCACTTGATCCTTTCTTCTCCATCTTCTTGCAGCTCCTTTGGTATTTCCGTTTCTGAGCTTTGAGATTCTTAATCTGTTCCTCATGTTTTTTAACCTGTTGGTTCAATTTTGAAACAGCTTTTTCGACACGTTTTCTCTTTTGAGTAGTAGACTTTAGACCAGTACCATCCTCCGTCTCATCATCAGCATCATCACTGTTAGATCCATTGACAGTTGACCAGTCCTCATCTTCCGCCACATCAGCCTGAGCAGCCAGTTTCTCTTCCAGTCTCTTCTTACGGTGTCTCCTGACCCTGCTTTTGGTTAACCTCCTGTTATTTGCCTTCTCTTCTTCTCTCATGTCTGCTACATTCTTTTGATCACCTTTCACCTTTTCAATTTCCCTTTTCATGAAGGTAGCACCCAGATCAGCAAGTTTCTCCGCCCAATATCTTGGTTGCCACTCAGCATTGCTTAGGGGAAGGGGTCTTGCCCGGGTAGAATACATTATCCGGCTGAAAAAGTAAAGAAAAGTATCAAAATAAGCCATGTCCTCAAAAACGTAACGCAAAAATGAAACAACACGTAACGAAAATGTCCTCAACTCAAATCGAGATGTAAATACCCCCCCGCCATGTTGTTTTGATTCATTTACGAGCAAAACATTTCAAAGTTGTCTAAACTTACGGCAAATTACGCACAGACATCTTAAAATTTCTGTTAGCGGAGCTTCTATGCTAGCCTACCCCTAAAATGACACCGATTTTTCAAAGATCCCATGATTAGAAATCGAAAAAATTTATGAAAAAAACACTCACCGCTGATTCTGACGAGTCTGGCAGCATGGCCTAACATTCCCTCTTGACGTCAGAAATGAAAACGAGGCCATAACCTCATTATTTTAGTCTGTAGGCTTGTCGATAGATGGCAATGTCGGATTGCCTAGAAACTTACACAACGTTTGTACGTGACGGTTTTTCGAACTTATGCTTCCCTGCAGGCTTAGAAATAATTCTTTCTGGATTTATTACAATCGTTATTTGTACTGTGCCTGAAGGTCTTTTAGATGCAAAAAGAAGATCTTCCACGAGTACATGTATAGGGAGGTATAATGCGATCGTAAGTTGCGCTTGTTATCGATACGCACCAACCTTACCCCATTTCGAGGTCTGTGGGCCTTTCTTAAAACTTGGTCTCAGACTTTTTGTTATTTTATCGAAAAGTTGAGATGTTTCCGTAGATGTAGAGACCAAAAAATCATTGAATACTATTTAATATGGTACATGTCCCGCATAAAATAGCTTGATGCGAAATGTACAAACAAAAATTGAAGACACGTGTACAGACCTACCTAAAGTATATTTCAAAATGAAATATTCTGTTTTTGTGTCAGAAATATCAAAATTCAAAATATTTCCAATAAATATAGATGAGGTTTTCCTAAAACAATCCGGTTTTTTAATCTTTTCACACAAAATCATATTTTAACCTTTGCTGAGGACACGTTAGTCCGTTTCGCCTTGTTGCTCTTCCGGCCTCAGAAAAAAAAATTCTACTAGAGTTAGGACACAAGTTATGCATGACTCTGATGCACATTGATCCTAGCTACTGGCTGATACCAAGTAAGCCAGTATTCATGCAGTATTTTTCCCTAGGGGGTCGAGGGTCACGCAAATCTCGTTATGTGGACCCTTAAGGGAGAATGGCTGTCGTGCATGAACAGCTCGCCAGTAGTGAGTTTAAGTGTGTAGTTCAGTTAGTTCAGCGGATTTCTTGGAACATTTTTACCATGCACCAGCATCTCCACATAATAGTTTCAATGATGATCTTTTTTTTTTCGATCATCATTTTTGACATTCGATTGATCATTTTGTTGGTCAGCACGACCAAACAACGATCGATCAATTGTTTCATCACTACAAGCTAAGCCTATATGTGGGCATCTACAGCAGTACTTTGTCATACCTGTCACAGTTGATCTTGGTGAACCAATCTTCTGCATTGTTGGCTTAAGAAAAAACTCTTCTGAACCCGGTGTCATTACCAATCTTTTCCGTGGATGAAACTGTGGACTTCCTTCACATCCACCCAAATCAACAGATGCAGTAGGTAGTTTTGGCAACAATCTTTTCTCAGCCTTTTTCTTGGGTGTTACTTCGGGTGAACTTAAACTTGAACTTTCTTCTTCACTATCAGTGAAAGGTTTTGTTTTTCTAAAACAGAGAAATATTTCACTGAAAATAGTAAACAGTGCATTTCAGAGAGCACGACAATGGATACAGATTGTATATGGCCAAATGAAAAGAAATATACATATAAAGAAACAATCAGAAGTTCTGAAAACTAGTTAGGGAAATTCATAAGCCCATGGGGCAATCAAATCTTGATATCAACCTGCCCATAAAGCAATCTGCTTGCCTGTGCGCAATATTTTCAAAAATGATTATTGATTCAGCACACCTGATTGCTGATTGATCATAATTGGTTACATGCACACTCTTAGCCTCACAGAGCTCTTTGCCCCGGTCGTTTACTATGTTTATATATATTTCTGACAAAGAGTGATTGACTTGCTAGGATATTAAGTTTATGAAAACTGAACAAGAGCGGCACCATTGGCGTCAATGGGAAATTTGGAATTTTGATTATTGTCACTTTCTCTGACGTTATAAATCATGACTAGCCAGTTGTTATCGGTAGAGGAAACCGGAGCACCCGGAGTAATCCCCAGGTCACTGGCAACCCTTCTCACTTGCACCAGACAAGAATTGAACCTGTGACGACGTGGGCATTCTCCCCTGTGCAGAGGCGGAACACGCAACAACCCAATACAACATATACGTAAAGCGGAATATTTCTGAAGCCTGGTAATATTAAAATAAACCAAATAGTATCAATCTTAATCACCTTGTCAAATCATGTCATTGTAATATGCTTATATCTCTGCAATTCTGAATTAATTCTGCCAAATGGTTGAAATTAATGCACACAAGACAATCTAGTCAGAATACGCCTAGTTAAGTTGATAATAAATATCCAAATATTTCTAATATCTAATCATTTTGGGGAATTCATATCATGGAAATATCTCTGCAAGTTTGAAACCCTTCTGCAAAACATTTCTTAATATGTGGTTCACAATACAATCTGGACAAAAGAATCCTAGGTTTTTTAGAATAGTGATTTTAAAAATCATCCAAATATATCACAATCTAATCAGTTTGGGAAATCATATCATTGAAATATCCCGAATAACATGTCAAAAGGTTCTGACAATATTCAAAACAATCATTAAAACCAAAAAACAAGGGGAGGCCCTACAAAAGCCTCTCTGCCATTAACAAATGGATGCCAGTGACCTCAACAATGATGTCACAGCCACAAGCACTTTTCACTTACTTTAAAGATCCATACCAAAAATTTTGAAAGATTTTATTAAGTTTCTCAGGATATGTAGAAACATCTAAGTCACATAATGACCACATGATTACTATCAGGTTGTTAGATTGGTTGACTGAGTAAAAGCTTAAAGGCACATCAGCACACTACAGCAAACAGTGCCATACAATTTAAAACTCGATCTCCATAAAAATACTACATAACTGGAAATAAATGTGACAATCTAATTGATGTGAATTTTTGCAATTGAAGAAGTTCACATTAATTGTCAGCCCTCCATCTCTGATCCCAGAAAGTCATTTCACTCAAAAAATACAATATCTATATCTGTACCCTTATGGTCATTTATCTGTACCCTTATGGTCCCAGATCTGTACTCTTATGGTTGTACCCTTATGGTAGTTGTACCCTTATGACAGGTATTCGTCCTGATAATGGAAGCCTCCATGGCCAGCCTCATGCAGGCATAGTTTTTACCCACTTTCATAAGCCATAACTGAGGGGTGCAGAGGAGGACAGACTTGTGGGTGGTATTATTTGAAAGGTGACGTGTATATGCTTATTTTGAACCTAAATCATCCTGATGGTGCATTTGCCCTTTAATTCGATGTAGAGGAGGTAAAAGTAAGATTTCAGAAAAAACGATTTTGACGGGATTTCAAATTAACACACACAAGCTGGTAAAACTTGTATTGGCATTATTTCGCCGCCGCTTCCGCGGTGGAAATCGGCCGATAAACGGCCGAGAAATAGTGAGTTAAAGTCTGCCGTGCTTAAAGGTGTAATTTTCATTAGCGAGTTGGCCGAGTCTGAGAACACCCTATTACTTGCTTTTTCTGATTAAAATAAATAAAACTCACTACTTGCAGCGGGCAAGTAACTAAACCACTCTTGAATTGTTAATCTAATAACCCCCCTCTCTCATATATACAGTGGAAATTATGTGATTTACTTACTTCAGACTGCTCTGTCACTTAGGAAGCCATCTTGCTCGCTCAAATAGGCTATTTGATCGTCTGCACGAGCCAATGACGTCACGGACAGCGCCCTCTATAAACTTAGTGTTTCATTCATGCAATAGAGGGCAGCACGTCCTAGAAACGACAGTCTGTGAATTTGGTCTTGAGCTGATATAGGCGGGTGGCCAAATGTCAGAGAGATCCGACAATACCCCTCATCAGATAAGGTCAGAGCTCCCTGAGAGCGCCTCAATTTGAGACCGCTCCCGTAGCACATACAGGCAGAGGACCGTTAGGCTTAGGAGGAAGGGTGCCCTATTGGGCCGCTCCCATAGCACTCACAGCGGTTAAACTGGGAGGCTTAGAAGGAATGCTTCTACTGATCTACAGATCCCTCGCATTCTGGTTACATTGTTTCACCAGAGTAGGACCGGAGACCTGTCGGCACTGTGTCAGCAGACGCAGTGTGCAGCCATACTGCCAGGGTGTATTTAGACCCCTATCCCCACCTTTCGGTATTTAGATTTAGGGAATCAGACTCCAGCAATAACATGTCAGCTGGAATAGCCCGTATGGCTGCTTTTTGGGTGGGTACCTCTATTGCTTTAGCGGTGATGCCAAATTTGCAATTAGGGAACGCCATCCATCGTTGGAGTTCCTCTTCGGTTCCAACGAAGCAGTGCCTGTGAATTCTATGATCCTGCATTTGCAGTTGTTTGATCATATTGAATATCTCAGTTTCTGCTGACTGGTCTCTCATGCTAGAGCCTCTCGCGTGGATGACCAATGTCTTGTTCACCCGTTTAGCGATCAGCATCTGATCTCTGAGAGCCTTGCGCCGGAACTCCCGCTTCTTGTAGAGACAAGAGCATACAGAGCCAGCTTTGCAACCACAGCCACAGGTTCGGCTGAAGTCTAGACCGACTTCGCCTACCCTGAAACATGTGTCTCGCTCCTCAAGAGGTAGCAAGTCACGCTGCTTTTGGGTGACATTAGAGCTGGCCTCATGTGGGGGATCCCAAAGGTGAATATGATTCTACCGTCGGGGTCCCTATCTTCATGGACTTTGGCATCGGGCCAATACCTAGAGAAGATGCTGGAGATCATCCAAGCTCTGACACCGACCAGACTTGCCCATTGTTTTCCTTGCTTCCTCACACGACATAGCTAGATGCATGTGAGAGTCAATCAAGGGCGTAGCACCAGGAGGTCCCTCCGAAGAGTAAGATTGCCTGGATGCCGTCTTGGTCTTGGGTCTCGCCCCTCCAGAAGCAGGTTTAGCTGAGGTTGCTGTCAGGATGGCAGATCGAGCCGCAGTAGGGACCTTCGGTTTGGCGGTCGCGAGAACTGCGAAGGGTGCAGTTGATACCACTATAGTGGTCTGCCTTTTAGCAGTCTGCCTTGGAGCAGTTCGCTCTGGAGCAGTCTGCTGAGGAACAGTCTGCCTTTGAGCCGCTGGCTCTGGTGCAGCCTCTCCTCGAGGCAGTCTACCTTGGATCTGCCTGTGGTTGGGCAGTCTCCGCGGCAGAACCCTAGGTTGGCGCACAAGATAGGTGATACCCTCTCATTCGAATCTGGGCATCGGGGTATAACCGTCCTAAAAGGGCGGCCGGGATCCTCCAATGAGATATCCCAAAGATACTGTTGAGCAGCCCCACAGTATATATCATACCGGGAGGCACCAGTGATCCTGGGAATGCTACAGTTTGCATTGCATGAAGAACTTTAGTCTCAAGTGGCGAGAAACTGTCATCTATCCCTACCGACGGTAGGATGATAGAAGACTGGTTCACCAATGTCATCAGTTGCGATACATCGGGAACCTGGAGCTCCTGACTTAACTGGTTTAGAAACCAGACCAGGAGGTAGCCCCAATAGTCCTGGTGAATACCCCTGCGGAATTGACCACCATGAGGATTATGCTCATTCAGATCAGCAGGGTTAGTCACATGACTATGGCACACCCAACACGCCTTAAAGGGGTTGAGGAACCATGGAAAGTGGATACTCTCCATATGGGCTCTCAAGCTCTCGGCCGTGAAGCTGCTTGGGCACAAAGGGCACTTACACAGCGGCTTCATCCCAGCACACTGGCGAATCCTTCAGGGATAGGGATTCGACATCCTCCAGTGGGGGGTGGACACAAGCGCTATTGGGATTAAGAAGAATCCTCGAATACAGCACACCACCTACAGCACCCTCTGGACTAGCAGGAAGTACTGAAATAGTAGCCGTCGGCTGACGTCTAGCTGCTGGAGCTTGACGGTCAGGTGTCCGCACGGTGGGTGTACAAGATTCGCTGTGCGATCTCTTGTCGGCACGCGACCGAGGGGAAGACTTGGCCCTTGACCTCCCTGAGAATCCTTGTTTGGGCGACGTTTGGGGGTGGCTTCGCCTCTTGACTCTAGGACGGTTCAGTCCACGAGCAGTTTTATGCGTGGAGTCTAGTGGAGGGAAGTTAATCACCTTCTCTAGCCACGCATCAGATGGATTCTCATCAGACTTTAACAAACCAAGGGATCTATTTTGTTTTCTCCAACTGGCGTTTACGGCTATACAGGTAACCAAATTTCTTGATTTCCGCTAACACATGCGAATACTCACGATAGGAGCGATAGACTAGCGTCTTCTCCTTCGCGAGCATCGATGCAGCTCGAGGATGAGCCCTTCGGATTTCATGATCAAAAGGTGCTGCAGCTGCTAACTGAGCACGTTGCTAATTGATCGTCTTGTTACGGCGTTTCCTCTGTGACTTAGACATTTCCTCAATGTCTTCAGTCACTTGAGGCTGTGCCTGAGAAGCTTCTGATGCTTCGATAGTCACATGCCGAACAGGAGACGAAGGGCGATCCGGGAGGACCTCAACTTCATCTAACTCCCCATCGCAACAGAGATTGGCCCAAGAGCTGTCTACTCTGAGCGGAGCCTGCGGGGAAGCTACTACCACTACCCGCACGTCTGACGGAGCGTTAGTGACGGACTCCTTTTCAACTTCCATCGGTCCTGGAGGAGAAGGAGGAGGAGCGGCTGGTTCAGGAGCAGAACCGTTCATCTAACTGCCTTCTGGGTCACCTAAAAAGCCGGCCGTTGAGCTCAACACGTTGAAATATCCGGGTAAGCCAATCGGTGGAGACGTAGCCCTAATCGGTGAATGATTAGGCTTCCTTTCCTTAGTAAGGCCAGGTCCATACCGTGATAAAGATCACTGTCTGGCACTTCCTTAGCAAGCGGATCAGGATCACTTTGTAGCCCTGCAGATACCATTTCAGGATCATCCGCCTGGCCCAGAGAGATTCTGACATCACGATACATCATTGAAGAAGATGGCTTGGGCTCCCTATTCACCACTTTCCTAGGAGGTGGTTTCTTAGGGGAATTAGGAGTCTCCCTAGGATTGAGGAGTTCCTTAAAACTGGTCCAAGCCCAGTTGATCCCATCCAAATTCCTTCCTACGTTCTCTCAGGTAGGTTAGATTTGTCCGGGACATGGCGATGCCGTGGAGCTTTCGCAAAAATGCTTAGCAGCGCGTCATCACACCCTCTTTCCCTAACTCGCCAGGTTGAGCCTGCAGAAGACTGATATGGTCTCTCACAGCCCTGACGGAGGGGAAAGGAATCACACCATCAGACACTTCTGATATGTCCAAATATTATGTGGCGCGGCTCTTCCCCGGTGAGGGGTCAGAGCAGCCAGAGGTGACCATTGCTGGCGTCTCTGATATCTCCTCCGCAGTCGACCCCGAAGGTGTCTCCGCAGAGGGAGCAAGGCTTGCTGTTAGGCCGCCTGCTGGTACTGTCAAGCTCGCCGACAGGTCGCTTGCAGGCACTGATAAGCAAGCCGTAAGGCCGCTTGCAGGCTCTGCGAAGCTCGCCGTAAGGCCGCTTGCAGTAAACTCATTTTTACCAGTTAGAGCATATAGAGCACGAGTATAACCTCTGATGTGATCTCTATGATAATTGGCAAAACCTAAGAAGGATTCAACTTGTAGGGTTGTAGGGTTGTCTAGTTATTATGGCGTTCTTTTTGCTTGTCGGACTCTTCCAATTCAATTTGATAATAGCCAGAAGCCATATCAAGCCTACTGAAATATTCGTTACCCCCTAGAGTATCTAGGCAATCTTGCATATTAGGTAACGGAAATGAGTCCTTAATAGTTCGAGCATTCGAATCTTGATAATCTACGCACCACCGTACTGACCCATCTTTCTTACATATCAGTACGGGCGCAGAAGCCCACTCGAAGTGGAGGGCCTTATAACACCAGTTTCCAATTATTTTGTTAAATGAGCTTCCTCCTCTCTTTGAAAGTGAAGATGGGGTTTCCTCATCTTCCCAGCGGGCACTGGACGTACAATGTACGTACAGTTGGTACAATGTACGTACATTGTACGTCCAGTGCCCGCTGGGTTATGGCGCACTGTTGGTGCTTTACCAGTATCGATACAATGTTTTACATGTTTAAAACAACCTACATCGAGATCGTGTTTGGCAAAGACGTCCTCATAATATATGAGGAGTTTCCCCACTTTGCAACCTTCCGACTTGTCTAACTCTTTACAAGTCCTTTGGAATAGGTTGGCTAAATGATGTGGGATTTTGGACGTAATTGACCCTTACTCATCCATATGGTCAGACTGATCAGGATTTTGTATGGTCGAGGATTCATCAGAATCCAGATCCGAGTCAATAGCCACTAATCTAGCTATTTATCCTTTGATATTTTTACTTGGTACTCCGAAGAGTTCAGTAAACTTATTGATGAAGGCTTACCCGCATTCACAATAGCATAAGGAACTAAAACATCAGTTTCCTCATTTCGTAGTGGTTCTCTGAGCAAATTCGTTCGCAGTCAGCGCATTTGTACCATATCGTGAAGATGTTCTGTCATCTCCAGTTGGTGCACGCATGTTATATCTCAGGGACTTTAACTCAGTTTGACCCTCTTCGGGTCTCACTGGAATTCTCCTTGGATAACTCCAAAGAGGACGCATGAGGTCAGGAATTACTCTTCCTTCCCACATCCATTGTACCCATTGGCTGGGCGCAACGGCTGGCGCAACACGAAGTAAGTTATCATAACTTAGCTTGTGTGCGGCCCGCATCTCAAGGACGGGGGTCGCAGAGGCAGATCCTACCCCTGGTAACATTTTCAACCGGCACACTGGATCGTTTAACAGATCAATTACCGGCTGCTCTTCCTCCCTCTCTCTTGATAGAGAGGGGAATTCTGCCATCCTTAACGGCACCTATCCCCTGGCAGGGCCGTCTGCAAAATAATGAAAAGAACAGGGAATTAATTACTATCTAACCACTAAAAGTTCAAAAGGTGCACCTTTCTGGCGCATTTAAATCTATTTTGTTAGTGTTTTAGTGGTCCTAGTTAATTTCACTATCAATTCCCCCCTGGTGGCCATATTGACATTTAAGGTCCTAGATCCAGTGTGTTAAGCTCAAGAGACGATTTCCATCTCTAGAGCACAACTCGCTGCCCAAGTCCCTAAATTCACGCAACACAGACTTTTGGTCTTTATTTGCGTCCAGGACCAAGACCGGAGTTGATAACCCAGTGGTCTTTTCAATCAACCATTGATCGTGGAGCTGATGCAGCTGCTCCAGATATGCTTACGGAATTTCAGATTCGCCCACTCGATTTCTAGTGGCAATTCTTTCCGAGCATACTTTAGGGTCGGCACTTAAATATACGAAGAGATCGACCGAAAAGTTCCATTTATCGGAAATGGTTTAGAACTATTCCTTAAGAATGTCGAAATCAATGGCACTAATTGGACTGGAAGACATTCTGGGCAAAGCAGTGATGAGCAAAGAAAATTGACCTTTCCATAATCTTTAGTGATATACACGATGGAGCTACATGATTTTGCAGCACCGTGAGTTGCACTTAGCTTTGGAACAGAAATCTCCATCTATGCGGATCAACATACATCAATTCGGGTATGTCGCAGTTTCGAAAATACTGCCATCTCGAAACCGGCTCAAGGAAGATTTGAGCGTTTGGAAAGTTATCTAAAGTTTTCAAGAAGAATGATTTACCGCAACTAATGGTGCCTTCGACAACGACGGTAAAAATATTGGTGTTTAAGTGCGCATGCCCTGATTGTGTGACTTGTGCGGAAGCCATAACCGAAGTGCTATGATTGGATATTTGTTAATTAAAGGGATGGTTATATTTTGGACCGTGCGGATAAGTTAGTTATTTTAGGATGACACATATACAGATATACAGTGTTTTGTTTATGGTTTAGTTTTAGTGATTCACTTGTTACATATTAGTTAACAAAGTTCGGAAAAACCTACCTCTTCAGGAACCCCCAAAAGGATACTGAAAAGTAAACCCTGTAACAAACACAAAATCAAGTGAACACGAGGAAAGAAAAGCAAACATGGGGACAGCGAAATGCATAGAATACATAATGAAACTAACATGGGAATCAATAAACACAAAGGTTAGGTGCGGTGCCAGGAATACAGAGTTGCGCATTTCTTTTATCTCTTCACGAAGAAGGAATGAATTTCTGATGACATCTCACTCAGTCCGGTCCAGGGCAGAGTGAGAAATTACTCATCGGAAATCCCGAGTCATTTGCAGATATTGCCTACGACTCGACAAACAATTAGCTATCGAACAAAGGTTTGGCGACCACAACCGTTTCCATATAAACAGTTTATTTCCACCAGAGAATTCATTTGTCTGTGAGTCACCGGTCATCCAACAATGACACAAAAACAAAGAAAACTTTGAATACAGTCCATGACCACTCAAAGATCACAGAAAAGACAATTTCAGTTCTATCTCTGATGAATTATTCAGAGATAATCCAAAGTCGAAATAGTTTAAAGAAATGTCCAACTATTTTCATTAAAGCAGCCATTTTACTGCAGATATAATTTTTTATTAAGTTTTTTGTTTTAGGAAATGAGACAGTCTACATAAGAAAACATACAAGAATACAAGAGCAACAATGCTAAGTCCTAACCATAGGTAAAAAAAAGATGGGTAATTTTTATTTTTCTGGCATTTAACTAAATCAAAATGACATAAGAAGTACCAAAATTATGTTCCGAAAAGTTTGAATAAGTATTTCCTAACACCAGGGATTCCACTAGTTTATTTATTAGCAGCAGATATTCCATGATGCCAGGAAAACAAATCATCAAACATTTGCATAAGTATTTGAGCAAAGATACATTTAAAATCTTCCCTATCTGATATTTAGTAGCTAACTTGTCCTATTCACTCTTGTTAATATGTTTATATTTTTATTTTTTTCAATTCCTGAGGACAAAGCCAGCAAAGTGCAGGCAAAACTCAAATTTGGAAATTTAGCAAATACATTTCTCCAAGTACCCATCTTGCCATAATTCACAGAAGGGCATTAGTAGTAATTATGTGTGGCCTAAATGTGTCTGGGAATGAAACAAGTCCCATTTGTTGTCCCAGACACCATGTTATTATCATGAATTGCCATGCTGCCAGTCTGTCTGAAAAAACGTCTGACCTGGATTCAAGCACATGGCATGACCAGAGCACGTTGCAAACACAACAAAGCAAAGGGTAAGTGTCATACAAATAAACTTAGTTTCAGTCATTTTTCTGCCCTAGAAGTATTAAGTACAAGGTTGTGGCATTTTATAAGTTCATTTATTTGAAACATAAGTCAGAAATAATCCAAACGAATTTTAAAAACAAGCTAAATTTGGTTTAAAACACGTAGGCCTTTTTCTATATGGCGGCCATGTGAATAGCCCCAGCCCAGTGTTGATTTTTTGGTAAGGAATTAAATCCTGCTGACTGCGCCATTGTAGAAGCTGTCTGGCCCTTGTGAGATCATGGCCAGCCAGGCGCTTCCACACGTTACATTATTTTATTTACAATGTACATGCTTTATCCTATATTTTAGCATTTACAAATAACAAACAACACTCACATGTTACGATGATCCTCATGGTTTCAGCTCTCGTATTTAGTCTTGCTCGTGACCCTGATATTCGGAATCTCGCGAAATCTTACCCTAATGTGTTATCTTGCCGCTAGGCGGCAGCACCTCACGATGCCTTAAATACCACACTATAGCAGACGATCTCAGAGTGGAATGACAGTGATTGTTTTAGGGGAAAATTATTCATAATAAACAGAGCTTGGGATGTTGAATTAGCCCTCTGATATGTCTGTTCAATACTCTTTAAGAAAAGCCAAAAAGGCTTTCGAACGGATCTCCCCCAAGGGGATCGTCCTCCAGATTGGGCATTAACGGGTCCCTCATGGCAAATGATGGATCATAAGACTTGAGGGCAGCTTTAGTTGGAGTTTTCGGCTTCAAGGAAACCTGACTCCTAATAGTATCCGCTGACAAGGCGGTGCCCGCTGATGGGGCGGTGCCCGCTGGTAGGGCGGTGACCGGCACTGGGGCGTTACAGGCCTCCTAGGCACACCACTCCTAGTGACAGGACCTTGTGGGGTGATATCCTTAGATGAGCCTTTTACAGCCCCCCCCCCCCCCCCCTTTCTTTCCTGCTGGAAGTGGTTGACAAGGAAGACTTAGCCTTCTTCTTCTTTGGACTGGAGTCCTTGGAAGACGTCACCGGAGTGCGTTTACGGGGTGACCGCCGCAAGGCAGCACCCCCGTGCCCACCAGCAGTCCCTGCCGAAGCAGTGTCTGCTATGGTGTCGTGGGTCGAACCCACAGTGGCAGTGACCGCAGCAGCGGTCGCGGTGCCCGCAGCAGCGGTGCCCACACTAGATGAAACCGGAGCCCGCTGGAGCATGGCCCGCTGATGTGCCCACCTTAGCGGTCCTCGTACGGCGTGTACGGGTTCGGCCACGCTCGGAACGAGCAGAGGAAGACAGCTGAGGCGATTCAGACCTCTCCCGTGCTCGGGCTTTCGCCTTCCTTGCACGGTTCGCGGCATCCCTCTGTGACTGCTGCTTACGACGCAGCATCCAATTGTCGAAACCCAACCAAGTGGTCTCCGGCCATGAAGAACAGATCATGCAAGTGTGAGACCTAGAGCACCTCGTGTGCTTTGAACAGGAGGCATGCTCCGTCCAAGGTTCTATGGCGGAGGGCCTGGTGGTGAAATTACCACAGGGCTTGACGCTGCAACGTATCTGGGAGGAGGTGGACCCCGCTCCCGAACCAACGCTGTACTCGAACATCGTCGAACCAAGGCACAACAAAGACGAAAAAAGGTAGGTTTACAAGTTTTATATCACAAAGATACCTTTCCTGGCGTATATATATGGGTTTATACTCATACGCTGGCTATTGTCTGGACTGTGCGCTCGAGTTTCGCGCAGAAACGAGCTAATATTCTTCAGAGCTTATGATGATCCCTGATGGCAGAGCTCAAACCCAAAAAGAATAGGATGTCAGGTGCGCATGCGCCGACCGTCCTAGTCTGCAGCCGCTACATGTGCTGCCCCTAGTGGGACACCTACGGACTAGCAGAAATTTAACCGTGGCGTCGGTGATACAGTACAGACATTTAATTCCTGCACCAGTCTACCGGACGTCTGCCAGTGCCTGGTTGTACAAAAACCCTTGGATTAAATGTCCAAATATAAGGCAAGCACATCAATGACCCACGTATCTTGTGAATCAAAGCTACATTTAGTTTAGAGGTCATCCATGGCCAGGTAACTGGATGGCAACAGGGTGTTCCATTGTGTATTATGCCCGGACTGTCCTTGCATTTAGTGCAGGAACTAAATGGCGGCACTGTTCATGTTTGTAGATGTACCCATCATTCTGGCACTTAAATTATAATGCATGTTAGGAGAGTGGCATTATTTACACTGGGAGTGCTTTATGCTCTGTCACCAATGATTAGGCTAGCAGGTGTAATTGGTGTCACATGAGTCCCTAACAAGTTGCCCTTCCAGCTTATCTGAAGGTATTTCAATGAAAGATCTGGACCTGAAAGCTATGTATGTACAATCATTCGTAAGCACCCAGAGCAATTACTATTAAGTATGAATGCCCAAAACAATACATTTATTTTATTTTAGTTCAATTAATTCCCACCTCTTGTAACTTGCTTACGACCCGTACAAATTTCTGACCTGCTGGTAAGTGCATTATTTCTGACATAAGCTGTTCCTTCTGTTCTGCATTCAAAAACTCATGTTTCTCATTCGGCTGTTCGTCAGGAATATCAGAATTATTAAGGCTGACACTGTACCGTTGGAGCCCATTTTCTAAACTTGTTTCTAAGTTGCGGCCATCTCCGAATAATTCTTCTTGTGCTGCATAATTTGCCCCTAAATTATCTAAGCTTCCCGAAAGCCACAGTTGGCTTAGAGACATGTTACCCTCAGACCTGATTTTATGGTTATTCCATGCCAATCTAAACTCCTCTAATCTTTCATTTATGAGTTGTTGAAATTCAAGATTTAAAGCAAATTGATGGTTCTCATTCTCTAGTTCCAAATTAATGGTAGGGTCCTCTTCCATTTCGTTAAATGTATTGCGCTAAACTTGTACCACTTGAGTGTGCACGTCCCTCCAAAGTCTCAATTCTCTGGTTGTGCACAGAGCGACCTGTGATGTGAGTTTTCCGACCTCTCACAATATTGATAAAAAGTGTGACTTGTAGGTTTTCTTTTCTGTGGTCCGATCTTACTCTAGATAGTAAACCATACCTCTGACAGGCCAGTAGAAATTGTTGAAGAACAGTAGATAATAAATTTTCATTACTGCATTTTAAAAACGTTATGAGGCGGCTAAATCCATCACTGCACCCATGAACCGAAAAAAAACACCTAAAATGAAATGAGCACATGAAATAACACTTGAGGTAGGAATTGAGGTCACTACATTATGAACTTAAGTTATAAAAGTTTAGGGATATATATCTATCTATATATATATATATATATATGACACTGAGATCCACTACTGGATTGGTTTTATACCCTTTTAGGGTAGGATTTCACTGGAGTTGTGGTGACATCTATTGACCTGGTCTTGAAATAGCACTCCTGTATGAGAGAGAGGAATCTTACCTCAAGCAGGTATGGCAGGCTGCAACCGGAGATTGTCCTGAGGTAATAATTCTTTTCTGCCGCCCAACCTGTTTGTTTTATATAGCGAAATTTCTGGTTTTATTCCCTTATGAACAAATGGTCCGTTTTTTGTCAGTGCTGGCCATGGTGAAAATGACGACGCTACCAAGTGGCACTTGCCGAGCAGCATAATCAGTGAAGAAATGTTGATGCAATGCATTAGCCCGTATATTTAGACAGCTTTTCTGTTAGTTATCTGTACTTGAAGATACGGGTTATGTTTTAATTGTGATGGAAATTTCAAGTTTAGTTAATCCATTGCAAATGAAAACTCCAGTGGGGTCACTTACTGCGCAATTACAAAAACATGTACGACTCGCAAGTGATAAATTCCTTATTATTGCTCAGTGCTATGCATTGGATACTGGTGGTTCCATACCCTAAGCTTCCTTACCCCACTCAAAGTGTACCCCATCTGATCTGTTCAGAATGCAAATGTCTTTGGACAAACTTAATTCTCGCAGATGGTTACTATTGTGTTTTAATGCTTGGGCAAGTTGCCGTGATTTGGAGCACTTTGCATGGGATCCTTTGCATGCCATTGCCGTACGATGTCAAAACGGTCTAAGACTAACCACTTCACAAAGCACCCTAAGCTGTGTCCATGTACACATTTCTATCTGTCCCACAAAAACGGGAGGAATATCAGAAAATCATGCAGTATTTTCTTAGAAAATTCGGAATCTCGCGAAATCTTACCCTAATGTGTTATCTTGCCGCTAGGCGGCAGCACCTCACGATGCCTTAAATACCACACTATAGCAGACGATCTCAGAGTGGAATGACAGTGATTGTTTTAGGGGAAAATTATTCATAATAAACAGAGCTTGGGATGTTGAATTAGCCCTCTGATATGTCTGTTCAATACTCTTTAAGAAAAGCCAAAAAGGCTTTCGAACGGATCTCCCCCAAGGGGATCGTCCTCCAGATTGGGCATTAACGGGTCCCTCATGGCAAATGATGGATCATAAGACTTGAGGGCAGCTTTAGTTGGAGTTTTCGGCTTCAAGGAAACCTGACTCCTAATAGTATCCGCTGACAAGGCGGTGCCCGCTGATGGGGCGGTGCCCGCTGGTAGGGCGGTGACCGGCACTGGGGCGTTACAGGCCTCCTAGGCACACCACTCCTAGTGACAGGACCTTGTGGGGTGATATCCTTAGATGAGCCTTTTACAGCCCCCCCCCCCCCCCCCCCTTTCTTTCCTGCTGGAAGTGGTTGACAAGGAAGACTTAGCCTTCTTCTTCTTTGGACTGGAGTCCTTGGAAGACGTCACCGGAGTGCGTTTACGGGGTGACCGCCGCAAGGCAGCACCCCCGTGCCCACCAGCAGTCCCTGCCGAAGCAGTGTCTGCTATGGTGTCGTGGGTCGAACCCACAGTGGCAGTGACCGCAGCAGCGGTCGCGGTGCCCGCAGCAGCGGTGCCCACACTAGATGAAACCGGAGCCCGCTGGAGCATGGCCCGCTGATGTGCCCACCTTAGCGGTCCTCGTACGGCGTGTACGGGTTCGGCCACGCTCGGAACGAGCAGAGGAAGACAGCTGAGGCGATTCAGACCTCTCCCGTGCTCGGGCTTTCGCCTTCCTTGCACGGTTCGCGGCATCCCTCTGTGACTGCTGCTTACGACGCAGCATCCAATTGTCGAAACCCAACCAAGTGGTCTCCGGCCATGAAGAACAGATCATGCAAGTGTGAGACCTAGAGCACCTCGTGTGCTTTGAACAGGAGGCATGCTCCGTCCAAGGTTCTATGGCGGAGGGCCTGGTGGTGAAATTACCACAGGGCTTGACGCTGCAACGTATCTGGGAGGAGGTGGACCCCGCTCCCGAACCAACGCTGTACTCGAACATCGTCGAACCAAGGCACAACAAAGACGAAAAAAGGTAGGTTTACAAGTTTTATATCACAAAGATACCTTTCCTGGCGTATATATATGGGTTTATACTCATACGCTGGCTATTGTCTGGACTGTGCGCTCGAGTTTCGCGCAGAAACGAGCTAATATTCTTCAGAGCTTATGATGATCCCTGATGGCAGAGCTCAAACCCAAAAAGAATAGGATGTCAGGTGCGCATGCGCCGACCGTCCTAGTCTGCAGCCGCTACATGTGCTGCCCCTAGTGGGACACCTACGGACTAGCAGAAATTTAACCGTGGCGTCGGTGATACAGTACAGACATTTAATTCCTGCACCAGTCTACCGGACGTCTGCCAGTGCCTGGTTGTACAAAAACCCTTGGATTAAATGTCCAAATATAAGGCAAGCACATCAATGACCCACGTATCTTGTGAATCAAAGCTACATTTAGTTTAGAGGTCATCCATGGCCAGGTAACTGGATGGCAACAGGGTGTTCCATTGTGTATTATGCCCGGACTGTCCTTGCATTTAGTGCAGGAACTAAATGGCGGCACTGTTCATGTTTGTAGATGTACCCATCATTCTGGCACTTAAATTATAATGCATGTTAGGAGAGTGGCATTATTTACACTGGGAGTGCTTTATGCTCTGTCACCAATGATTAGGCTAGCAGGTGTAATTGGTGTCACATGAGTCCCTAACAAGTTGCCCTTCCAGCTTATCTGAAGGTATTTCAATGAAAGATCTGGACCTGAAAGCTATGTATGTACAATCATTCGTAAGCACCCAGAGCAATTACTATTAAGTATGAATGCCCAAAACAATACATTTATTTTATTTTAGTTCAATTAATTCCCACCTCTTGTAACTTGCTTACGACCCGTACAAATTTCTGACCTGCTGGTAAGTGCATTATTTCTGACATAAGCTGTTCCTTCTGTTCTGCATTCAAAAACTCATGTTTCTCATTCGGCTGTTCGTCAGGAATATCAGAATTATTAAGGCTGACACTGTACCGTTGGAGCCCATTTTCTAAACTTGTTTCTAAGTTGCGGCCATCTCCGAATAATTCTTCTTGTGCTGCATAATTTGCCCCTAAATTATCTAAGCTTCCCAAAAGCCACAGTTGGCTTAGAGACATGTTACCCTCAGACCTGATTTTATGGTTATTCCATGCCAATCTAAACTCCTCTAATCTTTCATTTATGAGTTGTTGAAATTCAAGATTTAAAGCAAATTGATGGTTCTCATTCTCTAGTTCCAAATTAATGGTAGGGTCCTCTTCCATTTCGTTAAATGTATTGCGCTAAACTTGTACCACTTGAGTGTGCACGTCCCTCCAAAGTCTCAATTCTCTGGTTGTGCACAGAGCGACCTGTGATGTGAGTTTTCCGACCTCTCACAATATTGATAAAAAGTGTGACTTGTAGGTTTTCTTTTCTGTGGTCCGATCTTACTCTAGATAGTAAACCATACCTCTGACAGGCCAGTAGAAATTGTTGAAGAACAGTAGATAATAAATTTTCATTACTGCATTTTAAAAACGTTATGAGGCGGCTAAATCCATCACTGCACCCATGAACCGAAAAAAAACACCTAAAATGAAATGAGCACATGAAATAACACTTGAGGTAGGAATTGAGGTCACTACATTATGAACTTAAGTTATAAAAGTTTAGGGATATATATCTATCTATATATATATATATATATATGACACTGAGATCCACTACTGGATTGGTTTTATACCCTTTTAGGGTAGGATTTCACTGGAGTTGTGGTGACATCTATTGACCTGGTCTTGAAATAGCACTCCTGTATGAGAGAGAGGAATCTTACCTCAAGCAGGTATGGCAGGCTGCAACCGGAGATTGTCCTGAGGTAATAATTCTTTTCTGCCGCCCAACCTGTTTGTTTTATATAGCGAAATTTCTGGTTTTATTCCCTTATGAACAAATGGTCCGTTTTTTGTCAGTGCTGGCCATGGTGAAAATGACGACGCTACCAAGTGGCACTTGCCGAGCAGCATAATCAGTGAAGAAATGTTGATGCAATGCATTAGCCCGTATATTTAGACAGCTTTTCTGTTAGTTATCTGTACTTGAAGATACGGGTTATGTTTTAATTGTGATGGAAATTTCAAGTTTAGTTAATCCATTGCAAATGAAAACTCCAGTGGGGTCACTTACTGCGCAATTACAAAAACATGTACGACTCGCAAGTGATAAATTCCTTATTATTGCTCAGTGCTATGCATTGGATACTGGTGGTTCCATACCCTAAGCTTCCTTACCCCACTCAAAGTGTACCCCATCTGATCTGTTCAGAATGCAAATGTCTTTGGACAAACTTAATTCTCGCAGATGGTTACTATTGTGTTTTAATGCTTGGGCAAGTTGCCGTGATTTGGAGCACTTTGCATGGGATCCTTTGCATGCCATTGCCGTACGATGTCAAAACGGTCTAAGACTAACCACTTCACAAAGCACCCTAAGCTGTGTCCATGTACACATTTCTATCTGTCCCACAAAAACGGGAGGAATATCAGAAAATCATGCAGTATTTTCTTAGAAAATTCGGAATCTCGCGAAATCTTACCCTAATGTGTTATCTTGCCGCTAGGCGGCAGCACCTCACGATGCCTTAAATACCACACTATAGCAGACGATCTCAGAGTGGAATGACAGTGATTGTTTTAGGGGAAAATTATTCATAATAAACAGAGCTTGGGATGTTGAATTAGCCCTCTGATATGTCTGTTCAATACTCTTTAAGAAAAGCCAAAAAGGCTTTCGAACGGATCTCCCCCAAGGGGATCGTCCTCCAGATTGGGCATTAACGGGTCCCTCATGGCAAATGATGGATCATAAGACTTGAGGGCAGCTTTAGTTGGAGTTTTCGGCTTCAAGGAAACCTGACTCCTAATAGTATCCGCTGACAAGGCGGTGCCCGCTGATGGGGCGGTGCCCGCTGGTAGGGCGGTGACCGGCACTGGGGCGTTACAGGCCTCCTAGGCACACCACTCCTAGTGACAGGACCTTGTGGGGTGATATCCTTAGATGAGCCTTTTACAGCCCCCCCCCCCCCCCCTTTCTTTCCTGCTGGAAGTGGTTGACAAGGAAGACTTAGCCTTCTTCTTCTTTGGACTGGAGTCCTTGGAAGACGTCACCGGAGTGCGTTTACGGGGTGACCGCCGCAAGGCAGCACCCCCGTGCCCACCAGCAGTCCCTGCCGAAGCAGTGTCTGCTATGGTGTCGTGGGTCGAACCCACAGTGGCAGTGACCGCAGCAGCGGTCGCGGTGCCCGCAGCAGCGGTGCCCACACTAGATGAAACCGGAGCCCGCTGGAGCATGGCCCGCTGATGTGCCCACCTTAGCGGTCCTCGTACGGCGTGTACGGGTTCGGCCACGCTCGGAACGAGCAGAGGAAGACAGCTGAGGCGATTCAGACCTCTCCCGTGCTCGGGCTTTCGCCTTCCTTGCACGGTTCGCGGCATCCCTCTGTGACTGCTGCTTACGACGCAGCATCCAATTGTCGAAACCCAACCAAGTGGTCTCCGGCCATGAAGAACAGATCATGCAAGTGTGAGACCTAGAGCACCTCGTGTGCTTTGAACAGGAGGCATGCTCCGTCCAAGGTTCTATGGCGGAGGGCCTGGTGGTGAAATTACCACAGGGCTTGACGCTGCAACGTATCTGGGAGGAGGTGGACCCCGCTCCCGAACCAACGCTGTACTCGAACATCGTCGAACCAAGGCACAACAAAGACGAAAAAAGGTAGGTTTACAAGTTTTATATCACAAAGATACCTTTCCTGGCGTATATATATGGGTTTATACTCATACGCTGGCTATTGTCTGGACTGTGCGCTCGAGTTTCGCGCAGAAACGAGCTAATATTCTTCAGAGCTTATGATGATCCCTGATGGCAGAGCTCAAACCCAAAAAGAATAGGATGTCAGGTGCGCATGCGCCGACCGTCCTAGTCTGCAGCCGCTACATGTGCTGCCCCTAGTGGGACACCTACGGACTAGCAGAAATTTAACCGTGGCGTCGGTGATACAGTACAGACATTTAATTCCTGCACCAGTCTACCGGACGTCTGCCAGTGCCTGGTTGTACAAAAACCCTTGGATTAAATGTCCAAATATAAGGCAAGCACATCAATGACCCACGTATCTTGTGAATCAAAGCTACATTTAGTTTAGAGGTCATCCATGGCCAGGTAACTGGATGGCAACAGGGTGTTCCATTGTGTATTATGCCCGGACTGTCCTTGCATTTAGTGCAGGAACTAAATGGCGGCACTGTTCATGTTTGTAGATGTACCCATCATTCTGGCACTTAAATTATAATGCATGTTAGGAGAGTGGCATTATTTACACTGGGAGTGCTTTATGCTCTGTCACCAATGATTAGGCTAGCAGGTGTAATTGGTGTCACATGAGTCCCTAACAAGTTGCCCTTCCAGCTTATCTGAAGGTATTTCAATGAAAGATCTGGACCTGAAAGCTATGTATGTACAATCATTCGTAAGCACCCAGAGCAATTACTATTAAGTATGAATGCCCAAAACAATACATTTATTTTATTTTAGTTCAATTAATTCCCACCTCTTGTAACTTGCTTACGACCCGTACAAATTTCTGACCTGCTGGTAAGTGCATTATTTCTGACATAAGCTGTTCCTTCTGTTCTGCATTCAAAAACTCATGTTTCTCATTCGGCTGTTCGTCAGGAATATCAGAATTATTAAGGCTGACACTGTACCGTTGGAGCCCATTTTCTAAACTTGTTTCTAAGTTGCGGCCATCTCCGAATAATTCTTCTTGTGCTGCATAATTTGCCCCTAAATTATCTAAGCTTCCCGAAAGCCACAGTTGGCTTAGAGACATGTTACCCTCAGACCTGATTTTATGGTTATTCCATGCCAATCTAAACTCCTCTAATCTTTCATTTATGAGTTGTTGAAATTCAAGATTTAAAGCAAATTGATGGTTCTCATTCTCTAGTTCCAAATTAATGGTAGGGTCCTCTTCCATTTCGTTAAATGTATTGCGCTAAACTTGTACCACTTGAGTGTGCACGTCCCTCCAAAGTCTCAATTCTCTGGTTGTGCACAGAGCGACCTGTGATGTGAGTTTTCCGACCTCTCACAATATTGATAAAAAGTGTGACTTGTAGGTTTTCTTTTCTGTGGTCCGATCTTACTCTAGATAGTAAACCATACCTCTGACAGGCCAGTAGAAATTGTTGAAGAACAGTAGATAATAAATTTTCATTACTGCATTTTAAAAACGTTATGAGGCGGCTAAATCCATCACTGCACCCATGAACCGAAAAAAAACACCTAAAATGAAATGAGCACATGAAATAACACTTGAGGTAGGAATTGAGGTCACTACATTATGAACTTAAGTTATAAAAGTTTAGGGATATATATCTATCTATATATATATATATATATATATGACACTGAGATCCACTACTGGATTGGTTTTATACCCTTTTAGGGTAGGATTTCACTGGAGTTGTGGTGACATCTATTGACCTGGTCTTGAAATAGCACTCCTGTATGAGAGAGAGGAATCTTACCTCAAGCAGGTATGGCAGGCTGCAACCGGAGATTGTCCTGAGGTAATAATTCTTTTCTGCCGCCCAACCTGTTTGTTTTATATAGCGAAATTTCTGGTTTTATTCCCTTATGAACAAATGGTCCGTTTTTTGTCAGTGCTGGCCATGGTGAAAATGACGACGCTACCAAGTGGCACTTGCCGAGCAGCATAATCAGTGAAGAAATGTTGATGCAATGCATTAGCCCGTATATTTAGACAGCTTTTCTGTTAGTTATCTGTACTTGAAGATACGGGTTATGTTTTAATTGTGATGGAAATTTCAAGTTTAGTTAATCCATTGCAAATGAAAACTCCAGTGGGGTCACTTACTGCGCAATTACAAAAACATGTACGACTCGCAAGTGATAAATTCCTTATTATTGCTCAGTGCTATGCATTGGATACTGGTGGTTCCATACCCTAAGCTTCCTTACCCCACTCAAAGTGTACCCCATCTGATCTGTTCAGAATGCAAATGTCTTTGGACAAACTTAATTCTCGCAGATGGTTACTATTGTGTTTTAATGCTTGGGCAAGTTGCCGTGATTTGGAGCACTTTGCATGGGATCCTTTGCATGCCATTGCCGTACGATGTCAAAACGGTCTAAGACTAACCACTTCACAAAGCACCCTAAGCTGTGTCCATGTACACATTTCTATCTGTCCCACAAAAACGGGAGGAATATCAGAAAATCATGCAGTATTTTCTTAGAAATCTGAATAGTTCCCTTGACAATGACAGATAGAAAACCATAATAAAAGAGGACGTAAGGATCGGTGGGGTACGGAACTACATAGATCTGGTCCATAGATCCTATGCATTTCCTCAGAATTAATTTTACAAAAAGTGCTTTTCCTCTGCAGTGCATGCTCTAATTTTTTGTGTCCGCACCTTTGGTGGAAGTCACTGTTTCTGGTCATTCTGTATGTGTGTCTGTCTGTCTGTACGTCTGTCACAATTCCTGGTCAGGCCATATCTTGAAAACCGAGCGTCAGATGTTCACCAAATCAGGTACACAAATACATTATGTAACATAGATGTGCCTTTTTCATATTGCGGCCATCTTGGCCTTCTTATTTCAGAATGAGGCTCTGTTTTGAAAAATATCTTGTTCAGCCTATATCTCGAGAACCGATGGTTGCCTTTTGACCAGATTTGGTGTATAAGTACTTTCTATGATAAAGATGTGCCTTTTGTATGTAATGCGCATGGTGACGTACTTATTTCAGAATGAGGCTCCATTTTGTTAAAATCTTGTCCGACCTATATCTCGAGAACCGATTGTCGCTATTTGACCAGATATGGTATATATCTACTTTATATAATAAAGAGATATCTTTTGAATGTAACATATCTTGACTTACTTATTTCAGAATGAGGCTCCGTTTTGCAAAAATCTTTTTCGGCTTATATCTCGAGAACCGATCATCGCTTTTTGACCAGATATGGTATATAACTACTTTTATATGATAAAGATGTGACTTTTGCATATAACACGCATCCTGACCTACATTTTTCAGAATGAGGCTCCGTTGCGTATACATCTTGTCTGACCTACATCGCCAATGCTGAATTTTGATTATTGTCACTTTTTTCTGCCATAATAGGCTAAATCGTGACTGGCCAGTTGTTATTGGTGCAGGAAACCGGAGTGCCCGCAGTAAAGCACCGCCTTGCGACAGTCCACTGGCAGCCTCCCTATATACCCCGGGTGCGAATGCTGATCTTCGCTTTTTATTACCAGTTTTGGTATATAACTACGTTTCATGATAAAGATGTGTCTTTTGGCTGTCATCGATACCGCCTGTATCAATGAATTGACAAAAAAAACTTACCGTTTATCGATATCGAAGAAGATCCAAGATATCGATTCATATGCACATTAGGCAAATAAACATTTTTAGGAAAACAAAGCTTGAACAGCATTTACTCCCAATCATGACCTTTTGCTTTCATTCCTTTTATTCCAGAATTCACACATACAATATGTGTATGTGTGGGGGGTCACAAGGTCAATCCACTACTCCATGCTGGAAGCGAGTGATAGTCAAACTCAGCTGGGGGAGATTCCCATTAGCATGTGCAGCTGGCATTTGCACTCCAATGAAGTCGATACGAATCGAAGCACCGAATCGGTAATTATTTTATCGATTATCGAATCGATAAAAATTTCTTACCAATGGCAGCCCTAACATCTTGACCTACTTATTTCAGACTGAGGCTCCCTTTTGTAAAAATCTTGTCTGGCCTACATCTCGAGAACCAATCGTTGCTTTTTGACCAGATTTTGTATATATCTACTTTAATATATAATAAAGATGTATCTTTTGACTGTAACGCACATCTTGACCAACTTTTTTCAGAATGATGCTCCATTTGTAAAAATCTTGTTCAGCCTATATCTCGAGAACTGATCATCGCTTTTTGACCAGAATTGATATATAACTAATTTATATGATAACGATGTGTCTTTTTGGTGTAACACACATCTTGACCTACTTATTTCAGAATGAGGCTCCGTTTGGTAAAAATCTTGTCTGGCCTATATCTTGAGAACCGATCGTCTCTTTCTGACCAAATTTGGTATATACTTCATATAATAAAGATGTTTTGACTGTAACACACATCTTGACCTGCCGGGGCACCTCCGTGGCCTAACGGTAAGATGCTAGGCTCTCAAGCAGAGAAGCAGGGGGCCCAGGTTTGATTCCTGCTGGCGCCTCAAAGCGAGTTGGCCTGGTCGCTATATAAATGTGCGACATTGTGAAGGACTGTCTATGGTTACTTTGCAACTGAAAGACCCCTTGGGATCATTGGAAAAGAGAAGGGAATAATTCCCGGTCTCGTGTTTCTATCTCGTCGTGATATGACCAAAGCTGTTGAAAGCGACGTAAATCCTCAAACCTTAACCTCACATCTTGACCTGCACCTGCGCCCAATGGACTAGCGGTAAAATGTTGGTCACTTGAGCTAGTCATTGTTTCACCTCTGTCCAGACAAACTTTCGCTCGCAAGGTCGCAGGTTCGAGTCCCGCCTGGGGTATGTGGGAAGGCTGCCAGCGGCCTGGCGTAAGGCGGTGGTTTACTCCGGGCATTCCGGTTTCCTTCACCAATAACAACTGGCTAGTCATGATTTAGCCTACAACGGCAGAAAAAGTGACGATGATCAAAATTCGAAATTCCACATCTTGACCTACTTATTTTGTTCGCTGAACTAACGAATAAGCAGTGAGTGTGGTTGATTTGATAGCGAATGATGATGAAGTTATGTTTGCGATGTCGCAAATCAAAATTGTAATGTTTGCTGAATTAACTATTCAGCGTGGTTGATTTCTTAACCCTGTGAACGAATATTCGTTCTGCGCAAAAGGCTGGAAGCTGGTGTTTGCCACACAAAACACACATTTTAACTTTCAATGGACCAAATGTGATTTATTTTTCTTGGGCAAGTGGGAATTAAGGGGCAAGTAAATCTTGATACCTACTTACCCGAACTGGCAAGTAGGTCAGTAAGTTGATGTGGCGCCCTGTTGGGCTTAATCTGTTTAAAGACTTGTGAAAGAAATGTCTATTTTGCTATGCTATTGATTGTAGTGTCTGCATTCAATACCTGCTAATAAATCTAAAATATCACTGATGTTCCTGTGACTGATTTTATTATTCTAAAAGAATTGCCCATAGTTGTTTCTTCCTGAATCAAACCCACCCATCTGCAACAATACTCTTTAAAGATAAAGGCAACTTACATTCCTGTGTTGAAGTACATTTCCAAGGTCATGCTGCTCTTGAGTCAGTCACTATGTCTTATCCTGATATTGAGATGCCTTCAAACTCGACTTCTGATACAGGTAAAATTTTAGACTATTGATGTTAGCAAGAGGTCTGCATTTTTGTGCTGTTGCTTATCCTTATACTAATCCTTTTCCCTTGACAATAACTTTTCTGCATTATTTTTAACTTCAATTTAATAATATCCTAGCCAGTCTTCTGTAGAAATAAGCAATAGTGTATTTTTATTGGGGAGGAAAAGATTACATCAACTACCTGGCCAGGTAGATCATTTTCACTCATGCCTGTAATTTTTCAAAAAATAACCCTGCCAACCTGCTTTGGCTGGAAATTATTAGTTATTATGTCGACCAATTTACATCAGATGTTATTTGTATTGTGCAGGCCTGTCTTTAAAGAATCAGCCAGGAAATAAAAAAAATTCTGAAAACAACATTCACTTGATTCCAATGGAACTTTCTGTGAAACATCCCACCCAAGGTCAGCCAGTTCAGCCAGTCAATGTTTAATTTTTGAAAACTTGCCTCTATATTGAATTGGATTATAAGAGAAGTTGCAGGCATAATCATTCAAATATAGATGAATATGTATTTGTCGTCAGGAAGCGAGTAACAGAGCAGCAAAACAGAAAAGGATTGATGCTTGGACAAGTCTAAGACCAAAATTGCTAGAGGCAGTCATGGCTTTGAGAGGACCATCTTCGTTTTACTGCAGCAAGTGTGGCCAATATGATGACAACATATATTGCTGTATTGATTGTGGACCAAATTGGAACTATTGTGAATGCCTTACTGCCAGTCACCCTCCTCCAATGCTGCATGTCTATGAGAAATGGGTTGTAAGTTTTTAAATTGTTATTATAGTTAAAATTCTAATAAATTTGATATTATGTAACACTCACATTCCACTAGAGAACATCTTTCTCGTCTTGGAAATGGAAATGCTTTTTGGCTTTAAATCTCTCAGTACAGTAATCTTCTTATGGCAAGCTATTGTCGTAGTGTGCCCCATATAACCACAGTACACAGTACAGAAATATTGAAACAAATGTTTGCACTTTCTTCCAACAGGTTTAATTTAAATTCCTTTTCCTCTTATGTGGAAAATGATGATTATATGCACCCCGTGCTGACTCACAAAAGAAAGCCTGCATCACTAGATTGATATCAGCATGATTTAATTCCCTTTTCGTCCCATTGACACTGTGTTAATGAATAACAATGATTATAGTTCAAAGAACCAGAGTGTTTCGTCAGTGTGCCTGCGGCATTGCACTTCAGTGAGGCAGCACTATAAAGGGTAGCATATGTCTACACTCATACAAGTGGGCACCATCGTGCTATTACCTAATATGTGTAAAAGCAACGTAAAAACCCATTCGCTCATTCATTCATTGTTGAGTACTTCGAGCTATGCCCCATTTTCAACTGTCTTACCTACCTCAGGCAGGGTTTAAACACATGCCAAAGCAGAGGTGTGGGATGCAGTTTGAAGCCAGTCCTATCCATGTACAAAGTCCCAAATAGCAAGGAAGGGTATATTTTAAAATGAGGAAGGAGTGTTGTCGCTCAGCAGTAAGCAGCTTCTACTTGAAATAAAACAATGGACCCCTATATATGTCATATATGTCAATTCAGAAATAAAAGGGTTAACAAGCTACAACATAAAGAGAATTGCTTTGTCGTTGAGATCTATTTGACAGCCTTAATTTGGGTGAGTAATGTTTTCAGAAAATGTTTTTGCTCCTAATTTTCCTAAACCTGTCTAAGTGACTTTAAACCATGGTATTAGATCCTCTGGTAGAGCATGGTCAGAAGTTGTCTATATGATAATCATTATGTGGGTGATCAATGAGAAGGTTCGATGATAACGAAAGGATAATGCAGGTGACTTTGTAGACATGATATAGTGTTGAGTGTGGTCAATGATGCAAAATGTGATTTATTTCTTATTTCAACAGAATGGGGTTTTTCTTCTGTCTTTGCCTCCCATCAGTGTGACTTGGGAAATGGATGGACATGACTGTCCAACCAAGTACACAGATTGGACAGCCGTCATTGATTTGCATGGTAAATTCCATTTCCTTCCCTAAAGCTCTTTGATTCAAAATGAAAAAGCAATACATGCATGATTGTGTGTTCTTAATAAATCCCTGAGGCTTTGCCATTGTATTAACAACTTGTTCTGGATAATTCTGACCAGGCGTGGATCAAGGAGGGGGGGGGGATCGCATCCGGCGCATGCCTCCCCCCATTTTTCGGCAAAACGTTGCTTTTCGCGAGGATTTCAGAGATTGCAGCAGGTTCGGGTTTCATTTTTAATGTCCACATCCCCCCTTTTTCAAAACTCTGGATCCGCTGCTGCTGACTATCTTCTTGTAACCCCATAGCCAGGGAACCTTCCAGCCTAAACGTGCTTTTCAATTTCTAGTTTTTACAAAGATGGCCTCTTCATTTTGCTAAAGCATAGTTTGTGTGTTGTGCTTGTTTCCCCCAAAATTAAAGTTTCTATTATTTGAGATTAATTACCATTCACACAGGAAAAGCTGTAACAAAATTAGGAAAGTTCTTAATGTGTGCTGCTTTACGAATTTTCTTGTTTAGATATGATATGCTCAGGTTCCCCTTCCGACATCTACTTTATAATTTCAAACTCAGTTTGTAGATGGCGCCACGAAACAACATTTTTTTTTTGGTTCAAGCATTCTTTCAACCCATGCGTTGTCTAAAACAATTCATCACTTGTGCAAAACATTAGACACATCTTCAAAATTCCATTTAAATATTGTTTTAATTTATATTTATATAAACAATAGCTGTTATATTCTGTAACGTTAAAAAACGTCCTGGAAATGCAAACTGTTCATTTCTCTTGTAAATATGTTGTTTTGAGTAATGCTCCAGAATGCATAAGTGGCACACGACGAACTTGAGCCACCACTGTGGTTGACCGCACAAAAGCCCCTTTTGGCTGAGACACCTAATACTTCTTCTTTATCAGAAATCAATTACCATTCACACAAGAAAAGCTGAAATAAAATGGGTAAAATCTTAACTCAGGCTCCCCTTCTGACATCTACATTATTGTTACAAACTTTGATTATAGATGGCGCCACCAGACAGAAAGGTCTTGATTGAAGCCATCTCTTAACCCAGGAATTGTCTAACAAGTCATAACTCATAACAAATTTTCATTTAAGTCGTGCTTGAATTTATATATTTTATAGTATCAATATAACGGTTTTGCTCTGTTATATTAATGAACTTTTTAGGGAACTTAAATGCAAGATTTTTTTATTTGTATGAATAAATTGTTTAAAGCACTGCTCCAGAACACATGAGTGGACACCTCAAACATGAGACACGTAACAATCCTAAATGATTTTGATCGACCAATGCTTTAGACTGCGCAGCCGTGGATCATTATTCATCTAATATTTTGAAAATAAATTGAAAAGGAATATATGAAACTTATTCTATTATTTATTTATTTATTTGAGCCAACAATAGCGTGAAGACACAGATATAAAGATAAAAGTATAAAATCGACACTTTTATTAGTATATTATTTTCTAAAAGAGTTGTGAAAGTAGGGTTCGGGCAATACATGCTTCTTTCGACTTTGGAATGATACTTTTGAAGCCATCATTCTCTCCTCAAAAAGACAGAGGTCAGAATGGCCGACACATCCAAAACAAACAACACGAATAGCAAGATAATTCGGGATATTAGAAAAAATTATTAATATTGCCGAGATATACATAGATCACGTAGATCTGATGATGGATAGACGTGAGATAAATGCGAATCGGAATCAATTTTGGAATTGTGCAATTTAAGTAATTGGCCATTCATATGGGAGGAGTGCATTACAGGAAGTTTAGTGTAATCATTCGTTAATGGAGAGATATGCAGTTTTATCAGAGATTCCATCAGGAACAGCTTATCAGAGATTCCATCAGGAACAGTAAACAAACATGTTGCAAATACTTTCAATAGTTGAGATAACATATTTATCAACCCAGGTTGATCAAATACAAATTGTGATTGATTATCAAATCCTGTGGGAATATTTATTTCTTGAATTGAATTCAAAATTTCAATATTCAATTTAATATAACTAATTGACTTTTGCTAAAACACAAAATTGTAATTTCACTGAGAAACTAGAAATATCCTAATATCATTTATCAAGATATCTATTGTATGCCTGCACACTTTCATATATGACTGATTTAAGCAAGAAGTTCCAAAAATACAATGTTTTTCCTTTTTATGCATATTTACCCTGAATGTGGGTTCACTCAGTACATAACACATCTTAAACATTTGTCCTCAATGATTTCCCTCGACAATGACCTTATTTACATTAAAGAGTAATTTGAATGATAAGTAATGCCAAGAAACCAACAACACATAATGAGATGGTCATTACTTTTTTTCCCCTATGTGCTGCATATAGACATCACTAAAGCAACTATGTGTGAAGCCAATTCTTTAATACAAAATGTGCTAGGGAGTCCATTAATACATTAATTGAACGCATTTAGTGTCTATTGCTTAGATATATCTATTACCTGCCTGAACGACTTTACAGATGACTTTTAGAAAAAATTAAAGTCAAGAAATGGTATTTTTTTCCGAAATGTGAGGTCACTTGGTGAAGACACAACTTCAACATTACATCTTACATTTCTTCACTAGACAAGGACATTACTGATTAGCAAGAGTGATGTGAGTGAGAAATATTGGTAAGAAAGCAACCAACACTACTGGCGGCAAACATCGAGAAAAAGTCGTGAAAACGTCGTGAAATTTCATAGATCTGTGAAAATGTCGTGAAACAGTATCGTGAAGAAAAATCACAATTTTCAGATCAAAACGTCATAAAACTTCCAGTGTGAAAAAAGATGAGCGTCGTGAAAATCTCCTGAAAAAAGGCGAACGTCATGAAAAAAGGTGAGCGTCGTGAAAATCAAAGTCGTGAAAAATTTGATGTCGTGAAAATTTGATGAAATTGGATATGCAAATACAGACCCCACATATTCTCCAAACGTGAAAGACGGCATTTTGACATCTGCTCATCAAAAATGAGAGATTTTTCATTCTCCCTTCTGAGCTTTGTTCCAAATATGTATAGGAAAGTTAGATGAACATATATAGAATAGACCGGATAGCATTTAATGAAGAATTTATTACTAAAATGTTTTTTGAGCTCATGAATGTCAATTATTCATGAAACCACATATACATGGCATCAAAATGTCCTTATGTTTTAAGGTTTAAAAAGTTTTGAAGGTGTTTTATGGGGATATAGGCCATCAATTGAGGCAAGTGACATATCAACAGAAACCTTAATATGGAATATAGAATAAATTGCAGACAATGACGTGCATCAAAATAGTACATCTTGAGGTTGATTGCAGGTGTTAATTGAAGATATTTACCCATTTTTGTATACAATTGTGACAAATTTCTCTAAGCAATGGAAATTCGCGACATTTTCACGACTTTTTTACATTTTCATGGCACATTTTCACGATGTCTGATGAAAAAAGTCGTGAAAATGATATAATACAAATATACGTTTTTATGACATTTTCACAATGTTTTCACGTTTAGCGCCAGTAGTTTTTCATGACAGATTCACAACAGTTTCACGACATTTTCATCAAGCTATTTTTTACGACGTCGTGAAAAATGAATGAGTTTTCACAACTTTTTCATCAAGGAGCTAAATATATTTTCACGACAGTTTCACGACATATTTCACAACCAACAAATTTTCACGACAATTTCAATAATCGGAAACTTTCCCGATATTTTCACAACATTTGAACGGTCTTTTCACGACATATTTTCATGACCCATTTTCACGATGTCTGATGAAAAAGTCCTGAAAATGATATAGAACAAAGGTGTATTTTCACGACTTTTTCACGACGTTTTGCGCCAGTAGTGCAAAAAGAATGTAATTTAATTCTTCCAAAAGTAATGATTATCACCCGAATTATACCTGTGCAAAGACCATGGTCTAAATCGTTTGGGCTAAGACGAACCCTGATCACATCGTACCAACCTCTGTATTTTTGACTAATAAGGTATATGTTACTTTTTTTCGTCCTTTTGTCTTAGACAAAGAATCGCATCTCTCAAATTCTTGCTATTTTCACTCTTTCTCACGTGGAAATTGTGTGTGTTTTAGGTTTTAGGCAACAGGCCACCTCGCGTGTGTGAATTATATGGCAAGCATTCCCTGCAAATAATCACTATTTTCGGATATCCGTAATTCATTTACGGATATCCGTAATTCATTTACGGATATCCGTAATTCATTTATGGATATCCGAAATTCATTTACGGATATCCGAAATTCATTTACGGATATCCGTAAATAATTTCGGATATCCGAAATTCATTTTCCAATATCCAAAAATCAGAGGAATTTCGGATATCCGTAAATGAATTTCGGATATCCGTAAATGAATTTCGGATATCCGTAAATGAATTATGGATATCCGTAAATGAATTTCGGATATCCGTAAATGAATTTCGGATATCCGTAAATGAATTATGGATATCCGAAATTCAGCTTATTTTTGGATATCCATAAATGAATTTTGGATATCCGTAAATGAATTACGGATATCCGTAATTCATTTACGGATATCCGAAATTCATTTACGGATATCCGAAATTCCTCAGATTTTTGGATATTGGAAAATTGTTTCCTGCCTTCATTCAGTAGAGAGTTCTATAAAAAGTAGTCCCACTTCCTGTTAAGATATAAATTCTGAAGATGAATGCTAGTTTTCAAGCAAGTTAACTTTGTTTTTCCTAAATATTACAGTATGAATGATAATGTGGGAAGACTCTCTGAGTTCTTTAATGAAATACATCAGTTGATGAGCAATGATGGTACTTTAGAGGAGGTGCAACTGCGAATTTCAGAAGCTAATGCAATGTTAAACAGACTTAAGCCAGACTTGGAACAGGATGTCATACAGAATTTGGACAACATTATCCAGGCAATGAAAGATGACCTGAAGAATTTGAAAACCACAGTACATAAAGGATTTGCAGCAGAGAGGTCTAAAACAGGCAAGTGATCAGTCATATTTTGAAGTAGCTTTTGATACTATCATATGATAAAACATATCAGATGTGCTTTCAATCGGTTTTCTGATTTACATAAACATATGAATAGGCGATTACCATTTTAGGAAATCTTTAATAAGCAGTTTGTCTTATATTTACCAATAATCATCTTTCAAGGTGTGAGTTTAGTGGTGGGTGTGATCTGGCTTAAAATTCATTGACAAATGCAACACTTTGGCATATATACTTTTTTAGTTCTCTAAGAGATGATTTTTATTGCATCTATAAGTAGAAATGCATCATGGTAATATATTACAACTACACATAATCAAATAATCCTCAAAGTATGGTGCTGGGTCATATACCTCCCTAGCTGCCCTAAGCTGTGGTTCTCTGTCCTATACCTAACTAGTGGCCCTCTTAGCTGTGGTGCTCGGTCCTATACCTTCCTAGCTGCCCTCTAATCAGTGGTGCTCGGTCCTATACCTACCTAGCTGCCCTCTGACCTATGGTGCTTGGTCCTATACCTTCTTAACTGCCCTCTTAGCTGTGGTGCTCCGTCCTATGTCTAACGAGCTGCACTCGAACCTATGTGTTTCGTTTTCTATACAGGTAGAAAAGGTCGCCCAAAAGTGGTCATTGAAGAGGAACAGATCAGGGCACTACTGAAGGAGAATTATACTGCACCACAAATGGCTTCACATTTCCAATGCTCTGTCAGAACAGTTCATAACAGACTGCAGTCCTTGGGTATACAACTGAAGCATAAGTTTACACCACTCTCTGATGCAGAATTGGAGGAGGCTGTGGGAGTTGTGCACTCATCTGTTCCTAGCGCAGGTGCAGTTGTAAGTACAAAGCATCTGATTACCTATAATTGTTCATACATATATAAACATATATATATATATATATATATATATATATATATATATATATATATATATATATATATATATATATATATATATATATATATGTATATATATGTATATATATACATACACACACACGCACACACAAGTAGTCACAAACTCTATTTAGTAGTAATTTTTATTATTTTAATTCTACTCTCAATACTCTGTATTCACAATTCTCTCTCTTGTGATTAATAAATGCTTTTGCATTATTTCCAGATAAGTGAAGCTTGGTTTGTACCCAGGATTATTACATTTATGATAATAATGTGTTTCTTTCATTCTGTAAAAGGTATTGGTTTATCTGAAGTATTCAGACATTACTTTGACACATTAATTCCAGATGACCCAAGGTTACCTTAGAGCAAAAGGCATCAATGTGCAGCGAGAACGTGTACGGCACACACTTAGCAGAGTGGATCCTGAGGGACTGAAGCGCCGATCAAAGCAGACAATTAAGCGAAGGACATATGCAGTTGATACACCAAATAGCATGTGGCACATTGATGCCCACATGAAGCTCATTAGGTAAGACTTGTATTCTTAAAATGTTAGTTTTTATATTTTAGAATGATCTGAGAAAAAGCTTGTTTAACAATACTTGAGGTCTGTTACATTCATTGAATTTTCCTTTAAGCACTAGGACTTTTCAGGGAAAAATCCATCTATTAATCAATCCATTTAACTTTGCCAAACATATCATCTGCCATGCATAATTCAAACAAAATCAAACCAAGTTAACGCAAACAGGAATGGGTGAAAAGCAACCCTATTTTTGGTCACAGGAAATGGCTTTCTACCAGTGTGCACTATAAGTTATGGTCTGTTCACAGGAAATAGTGCATTTTGCTTGGCCTCCTTGCCATTCTTTCCATGCTATTATCTTTTATCCAATATCATGTTTTTTTTTATTCAACAGGTGGGGATTCGTCACTCAAGGCTGTATTGATGGCTATAGCAGGTTGATAACTTTCCTTAAATGCACTCTGGACAATAAATCTGAGACAGTTTTGCAGCATTTTATACAAGCCTGTCTGCAGTATGGGACCCCATCAAAGGTTAGGTCAGACCATGGCACTGAAAACATCAAAGTGGCACTGTTCATTAATCTTGTACGGGGTCGTAAGAGCCATATCACTGGTCGCTCGGTTCACAATCAGAGAATAGAAAGGTTGTGGCGTGATGTAAGAACAAATGTCATTGAAGATTTCCGAACAAAGTTCTATGCAATGGAAGATGACCCTCAGATTAATCTTGATCCTGACAATGAGAAGCATATCTATGCATTGCAATATGTTTTCCTTCCTGTTATCAACCAGCGTATAGAAGAATTTAGACAAGCTTGGAATAATCATAAGCTGAGATCTGAACAACAGAAAACGCCAAAACAGTTATGGCTATCTGGTACATTGGACAACAGTGGAAATGTGTACACTGCTCCTAGAGAACTTGTAAGTGGAGATGTCAATCTCGAACAAAGTCTCGAAAATGGTCTTCGCAAATTTGGTCTAAGCTTAGATGATGTTGATAACCAGAGAGACACTGAAGTAATACAAGAAAGAAACTTTGTTCTTACCGATGAACAAAACAGGCAAATTGCCCAAAGTGTTGATGGTATTGATGATTGCCAAGCAAAATTCAAGTGTGTTTTAGAGAAACTTATAGAATTTGGCGATTTTTAACTGGTTAGTGAGGATTATGCCTTAATATGGTTGAAAACATAACAGTGATTAAGGTTCAATATTCAGGTACTTTTGTTTTTAAACTATACCTCGTCAAAAGAGAAAACAAACAAAAAAGTATTACTTTCAAATACTTTATTACTCCTTAACGAATACAGAACTACCTTTGGAATACTACCAATGTCTGAATTATCTAAAAGCAAGCATTCCATGCAAATAATCTCTATTTACGGATATCCGAAATTCATTTACGGATATCCCTAAATAATTTCGGATATCCGAAATTCATCTTCCAATATCCAAAAATCAGAGGAATTTTGGATATCCATAAATGAATTTCGGATAACCGTAAATGAATTTTGGATATCCAAAAATGAAATTGGGATATCCGTTAATGAATTTTGGATATCGGAAATTCAGCTTATTTTCGGATATCCGTAAATGAATTTCAGATATCCGTAAATGAATTACTGATACCCGATATTCATTTACGGATATTGGAAATTCCCCTGATTTTTGGATATTGGAAAATCACATCCTGCTTTCATTCACTAGAGAGTTCTATAAAAAGTAGTCCCACTTCCTGGTAAGGTTATGAAGATGAATGGACATTTTCAAGAAAGTTAACTTTGTTTTTCCAAATCATTTCAGCATGAATGATAAT
>OZ012696.1:35237082-35275066 GCA_963942565.1 Maea johnstoni
ATACAAAATACACAAGAAACATCCTGGTGAAAAAGATGTTGTCTTTAATAGCATTTTAATAGCTTATCAAGTCAAATTAACTTAGTACTATGCAGATAGTATGGGCTAAAGTAACGAGGATATAGTATAAAAGTCCAAAACAGGGAGTAGCAGATAAACAGGATTTAAAAAATAAATTAGTATTTAACATGAAAATCTAGTCCAGGGGATATCTGTTATTATCTGTTATCATGACCTTGGTTTTTCACATTAGCAGCTAAACAGGTTTTTCAGTATATATTTAATATGTAACTTGAATATCTAGACCGTGGAATATAGTATAGTATAGCCTAGCAAGGAAGTCCTTGATTTATATTATTAGTAGCTAGACAGGATTTTTAGTATATATGTGGTAACAGTCAATGATGGATGATAAAAGAAGTATTGTTATGCCTTCAATTCAGGGATCTTGTAAAAGAATTAAGGTAGAGACTAGAAAACGATAAATTTTTATATTTGTCCAGGCCAGTATGGGCTAGAATTAGACAGGCCATTCGCCAAAAAATGTATGGCCATAGCTCACGATAAAAGAATGACACCGAAAAATCATTTGACAACTCGTGGCGCCCCTTAACTTTGAATGGGGACACTACAATTTACGAGAATGAATAAGTGAGTTTAGAAAATGAAAAACTCTTGATATGGATGCATAAATATATGATAATGATGTAACTAAACTTGAAAGAAGAAAATGAATTTCTGACATAAAACACTACATTAATAACTACATTCAACATAGCACACGGTACTGGGAAGAGGGTGGCTATAGACACCGATCATACATTTGGCAACTAGTGGTGCCACTCATCATCGAAGAGGGAAACTAAATTTACGTGAATGAACGAGTAGCAGCAAACCATTACCCATGTGACACTGGATTTGGAACGAGAAAGATTGTCTACAACGCAGGTAGTTGCCGCGGCACAAAATAGGGAATTACACCGTCAAATGTATTAGCGCAGGGCGAAGTGCGAATCGGTTACCACAATATGGATAATTGGCCAGCCAGACAGTAATAGAACGAAACATCAAAGAAAGATATCAGCCCAAATCTGTCTTGAAATGTGATTCCGGATGGGTCCGATATCTGAAAGCTTGCCGCTAAATGGGTACTTGAAAGGCACTTGAGAAGCACTCGAGCCATTCATGGACTTGGGGAAATGGTATTTAGTCTACTAAATGTGATTTTCATATGAACATTAGATACATGATTTAGGCCTTGAACGCTGCGATAGTTGCTCTCCATCGTAGTTCTGCGAACGAAGGAAAACACAATAAAAAGCATGAAAATACTAGCAACACATGCAACTCTTTAATGATATATTTCATATGGTATAACTAAGACCTGCACTTAACAATTTTGTCTTGAATTTTGGCAATGAAGTTGAATAGCATTATCACTAGCTATATCAATTCAAATTATCTAGGCAAATCAATATCTTTTTTGCATTAAAAACAATGATTTGTGAAAAACATGAAAAATGTCTTTCAGCTCATTTTTAACCCATTCACACTCAGAGAGGCCAAAACAGGCCTGACAATTTTGAATATATTTTTCTAACACAAGCATTTTTTGAAAAATATTTGAAGCAGAAATGTTAATCAGTAGCCAAACAACAACTCTTCTACAAATATTTTGTGGATTTATTCCTGTTATTTTCAAAAGTATGAGAGTAGCAGACGGTACCTCTAAGAGCAACTCTGAGTGTGAATGGGTTAACTATGGGGATGTAATTAGACATAGCAAACTAAGCTATTAATGGAATCAGCATTTATACAAATTGGACCACTGGAAGTTGTAATTCTGACTATATATGAAGCCGCTTGATAAAGAATTACCATTTTAACAAAATGTTACTGTGGAAATTCTATTACATAGATGACAATTTAGATTGATTTTGAAAATGAAACATTTAATACAGTTACTTACCCAAAGTCGTCAAGCAAAAGGTCCTCATCAACCCCCATGTCATCTCCATAAATAAGCTGCATGATGGTTGTTCGTGAAATGCGTGGAGGCAAGCTCTTCAACAAGGCAGCAGTGTGGGACATTATCCCTCCAATGGCTCTAAATGTAGGCAATGATGCGGCTTTCTTGTATGGAGGCACAAATGGGACTACTGCCTCCTCCCCTTGGAAGTATTCTTGAAGAATCTCTCTCCATGTGAGGGTGAACAAGTCCTTGGTGAGTCCACCAACATCCTGGCCTTCCTCACCTAGAAAGGTGACATGCACGCCCTTGGTCGGAATTTGCGGGTCGGAGTAGAGGGCAACCATATCTGTTAGTACAGTCTTCCTCGATATAAAGAAGGGAGTGGCGTCCCCTGCCAAACTTCCTGTTAAGGTAGTGAATGCTGAAATATAAAAAATCAATGTAAGCATTCCTAAATATTTGTGTCATGAATTATATTATGCATAAAAAAGACATAGGTGTCAATGTCCCCTACAGTCAGCCAAATCTACCTTCAGAATAAAAATGCATATCACATTATACCAAGCAATCATACGTCAAATCGTTTAATATCAATTAATCCTTTATTGATATTGATAAAAGCTTTAATTTATCAATATTAGAAAGACATTTATTGATATTGATAATCATTTATTGATATTAATAAATCAATTATTTATATTAATAAATGGTCTGATATATTAATATCAATATTACTTGGAGAAACTATGAACAATTCGATTCGTTATGAATTAATGAATGCACACCGGTGCATTGAAGTTGCTTCAAAATTAGCAGAGAGAGAGCGAGATAGTCTGATATATTAATATCAATATTACTTGGAGAAACTATGAACAATTCGATTCATTATGAATTAATGAATGCACACCGGTGCATGGAAGTTGCTTCAAAATTAGCAGAGAGAGAGCGAGATAGTTGGACATTATTTTTGGAATATTCAAATTTGTGTGGAAGAACTTGCCAGACTTGAAATCGCTGCGACCATTCCCAAAACAACAAGAAAAACAATAGTAGCATTAATATCTATAATCATTTATTAATATCAATAAATGGCCTGATTTATAGTTATGAGAAACTGATTTCTTTATATCAAAAATGATTTATTAATATTAATAAATCATTCTTTTGATTAAGTATTGCTAAGTTTTCATTAATCTCAATAAATGAAACATGAATATCAATAAATCATTTTTAATATTAATATATTATTAACTAATATAAATAAATCATATATTCATTTTAATTAATCACTTATTAATATCTACAAATCATTTATCAGTATCAATAAATGCCCATTGTTGTCCACTTCGGCCTTCTACATCTTAATGACCATTCACTACCTAGCGGGGACATAAAATAAACAACTATTGACAAGCAAAATTTACATACTTCATTAGAGTCATGTAGGGAATCAGTTATCATCCACTAATAAAGATTGATTTTATACATATTGTTTTCTCACCTATATCCAATTCCTCTTTGAGTTCCTCATGGCCTGACACACTTCCTGTTTCAGGGTTTTCTGGGGTCACACTTTCTAAAAATGTGTCTGGTAGGCGCCTCAGTAGTACCTGGCATGTGAAATGTCCATATATAAAACCTTGTCACATTATTCAAAATTGAGAGTGCATCCACTTGATATTATCTAGACTGAACATCCTTTTAACTTGAACATCATGTTTGACATAGCTGTTTCCCTTAACCACAAACCATTATCTACACACTGTCCAAAAATTGACACAACGTGAATACCAGACTATAACTGAGCAAGTTCAATGAATTGAATTTAATTAAAAATTTAATACTAAATAATACTTACTTTCATTAGATGGGCAGGTAGATGATGAGTTACCAATACTAGTCATAATTGAAAGGTTGATGGATCTCCATTCCTTTACAGACAATCTGTCATTATCTTTAACAGAATTCAACTAAGGTAATACAATTGAACAAAACTGTAAGGGAAATCGTTTTTGATGAATCTGAGACAAGGAGTCAAGCACTTACAGTAGGGGTTCCAGCAGACACAAAATGGGCGGTCTCCTCTCGTGGAACTTGTGACTGAAATAAGTCAAAGGACCATTAAATCTTTAGCTTGCATATGCATATCGTTTCCATAAACAACGGCAATATACCTACACAAAAATGATACATAAATTTCGTTTCAACATTCATATTTTATATTTGTAGCTGATGCAATTGCTTAGAACACCTTTGTAATCACTACGAAAATGTCTGTGTCACAAGTGAGTGTTATATCTTATCAATTGAGTCAGGAAAATACTCTTAACACTGAGGGTTTGATTTAACGGTCTGAAATATATCTGTTCTAAAGCATCAAACAGCAATAACAATTCAAGAAGAGTTCCAAATAGTCTTTGACGTGCAAAGTGTGGTGAAGAAATCAGTTGATAGGCATTTGATTTGATTTGATTTGATTCGGTCTAGTAAGATGTGCATTACATAGCATTTGGGACACAAAAAATCATGCATTACTGTGACTAGATAGGGAGTCATTAACTGCTATGCAATAGAATTCTAACCAGACACAGGATATATACACTAAAAGTTAGAAACTTATTTCCATAGTGGTCCCAGTCTGCCCAGAGTCCAATGGCATCACATGTAATGATCAACTCCACTGCTCGAGATTGACATAACAACAATATCATATAGTACAATACAAACGTTCGGACTAGAATTGATGAATTCCTTCTTATGACTCAGAAAGGACTGACATGAAATGTTTTTTGCATCTCACTTTAAAAAGAGATTTACTGGACGTGGTCTGGATCTCGTCTGGCAAAGAGTTCCAGATTTTGGCACCTATGTAGTGGAAGGACTTGTTTAAATGATATCCTGTAGTCATATTCAATAAACTATATAATCATATATATAAGGTGCCTTTTCCTGCAGAAAGAATAAAACATACAAGCATCTCCATATATGACTTTCAATCTAGGTAGGAACACTTACATTATTGCTATCCTCACTGTCAGATGATTCTCTCTGAAATATTCAAGCAAACATGTCTTTACAATTTCTCATGTGTATGAGTCTATACCTGTATGTAAACCTTTGTGTATGTATGTGTGCATGTATGTGTTTATGTAGTGTTTATGTAGTATGTATGTTAGCATGTATGTAAGCATGTCTATATGTAAGGATGTGTAAGGATTTGTTTAGAAAACAAAGAATATGCATATAACATTTAAGTGTGAAAATAATTGTTTTTATCTGATTACTTTATTGATTATCTTGCAATCAATAAAGGCTGGATATTTATTTTATTCCCAATAATAGTTAACACTATATGCGGCATACCAAAATCGCTTCAGTAGCTTCGCGAATTCTCTCATGAGCCCTTGCCCGACTTGCTCGCCTAGGGGTACGCCTTGGTATGTTGCTTCCGTTGCCCTGAGTTGAGGTAGAAGGCAGCTGAAGGAAAATGAAACATTCAGGAAAATTTCCACTACATAATTATTCACATGAACCTCTTTGACCTTAGGTGGAAAGCTGACAGTAACGGCTGTTAACAAAAAAGACTATGCAAATGACATGCTGCAACATGAAAACAAGGAACTTTTCAATCCAAAACTAATAACATGGAGTGTTTGAAGAAAGATATGACGGTACTTGAGTTCTTGAATTTAAGGTCTCGATCCCTATTAAACTACCTATGTCAATAACCTTTTCAATAAATAAGACTTACCACCTGCATATTTCTGGTCCAAATGTTAATATATAACCATTCTTTGTATTAGAAATGAGCCTTCCTCTAAATGCTTACTAAAACATTGGAATTTGGAATTTTCAATTTTTCTGCCATTTTGTGGCCAAGTCGTGACTAGCCAGTTGGAGGAAAATGAAAGACACTGCCAAAATCACCACCTAAAACCAAGTTACTTCCCTACATTTCCTGAGGTTGCAACACTTCCCACACCATTAACAAATGGCTACACATACTGTTGGGATAACAGCAAGATGTCATGCTGATATCACCAGATCATCATAAAGGGTCAAGAAGGAAGTTGAAGAGAATGCAAGATCAAAGGGTCTAATACAGTCAGATAATTTCCATAGTAATCATCACCAAGATACTTACTGTTAGCTCAGTGGACTGTTGACCTGAGGCAATAGGTGCTTGCGGGTTTGTCTGGGTCTGTAAAAAGAGTAAAGTAATGAAAATAATTAATAATTGATAAGTTTTAAATGCATAAACAAGAAACTTTAGTACTTTTTAAAGAGTTAATGTATCAACATATTCAAAGGTACCATAAAAAGATCCTTTGGAAACCATGTTGCATCAAGATATTCTACAGGACAAATTTACTTACGAAACTTAGACTTGACATACAAAAATGATAATTGGCACAAAACAAATTTTCTACATGTTGCTGCTTAAATTGATATTCCCCTGTGAGTGTCAGATAATTGTTTTGCCAAGGTTGCTACACTTCCCACACCATTAACAAATGGCTACGCATACTGTTGGGATAACAGCAAAGACGTCATGCTGATATCATCAGATCATATAAAGGGTCAAGAAGGAAGTTGAATAGAAGGCAAGATTAAAGGGTCTAATACAGTCAGATAATTTCCATAGTAATCATCACCAAGATACTTACTGTTAGCTCAGTTGACTGTTGACCTGAGGCAATAGGTGCTTGCAGGTTTGTCTGGGTCTGTAAAAAGGGGGTGAAGGAATGAAAGTAATTAATAATTAATGAGTTCAAATGCTTAAACAAGAAACTTGGGTACTTTTTACAGATTTAATAATGTATCAACATATTGAAAAGCACCTGAAAAGGATTTGTGTAAAACCTTATTGGATCAAGATATCCTACAGGACAAATTTACTACTGAAACTTAGACTTGATATACAAAAATGATAATTGGCACAAAACAAATTTTCTACATGTTGCTGCTTAAATTGATATTCCCCTGTGAGTGTCAGATAATTGTTTTGCCAAGGTTGCTACACTTCCCACACCATTTACAAATAGCTACACATACTGTTGGGATAACAGCAAAGATGTCATGCTGATATCATCAGATCATATAAAGGGTTAAGAAGGAAGTTGAATAGAAGGCAAGATCAAAGGGTCTAATACAGTCAGATAATTTCCATAGTAATCATCACCAAGATACTTACTGTTAGCTCAGTTGACTGTTGACCTGAGGCAATAGGTGCTTGCGGGTTTGTCTGGGTCTGTAAAAAGAGTAAAGTAATGAAAATAATCAATAATTGATAAGTTTAAAATGCATAATTAAGAAACTTAAGTACTTTCTAAAGAGTTAATGTATCAACATATTCAAAAGTACTATAAAAGGATTCTTGTAAAATCTTATTGGATCAAGATATCCTACAGGACAAATTTATTTCTGAAACTTAGACTTGATATACAAAAATGATAATCAGTAAAAAACAAATTTTCTACATGTTGCTGCTTAAATTGATATTCCCCTGTGAGTGTCAGATAATTGTTTTGCCAAGGTTGCTACACTACCCACACCATTTACAAATAGCTACACATACTGTTGGGATAACAGCAAAGACGTCATGCTGATATCATCAGATCATATAAAGGGTCAAGAAGGAAGTTGAATAGAAGGCAAGATTAAAGGGTCTAATACAGTCAGATAATTTCCATAGTGATCCCACCAAGATACATACTGTTAGCTCAGTGGACTGTTGACCTGAGGCAATAGGTGCTTGCGGGTTTGTCTGGGTCTGTAAAAAGGGGGTGAAGGAATGAAAATAATTAATGAGTTCAAATGCGTGAACAAGAAACTTGGGTACTTTTTACAGAGTTAATAATGTATCAACATATTGAAAAGCACCTGAAAAGGATTCTTGTAAAATCTTATTGGATCAAGATATCCTACAGGACAAATTTACTTCCAAAATATAGACTTGACATACAAAAATGATAATTGGCACAAAACAAATTTTCTACATGTTGCTGCTTAAATTGATATTCCCCTGTGAGTGTCAGATAATTGTTTTGCCAAGATTGCAACACTTCCCACACCATTAACAAATGGCTACACATACTGTTGGGATAACAGCAAAGATGTCATGCTGATATCATCAGATCATATAAAGGGTTAAGAAGGAAGTTGAATAGAAGGCAAGATCAAAGGGTCTAATACAGTCAGATAATTTCCATAGTGATCCCACCAAGATACTTACTGTTAGCTCAGTGGACTGTTGACCTGAGGCAATAGGTGCTTGCGGGTTTGTCTGGGTCTGTAAAAAGGGGGTGAAGGAATGAATATGAATAATAATTAATTAGTTCAAATGCGTTAACAAGAAACTTGGGTACTTTTTAAAGAGTTAATAATGTATCAACATATTGAAAAGCACCTGAAAAGGATTCTTGTAAAATCTTATTGGATCAAGATATCCTACAGGACAGATTTACTTCCGAAACTTAGACTTGATATACAAAAATGATAATTAGCACAAAACAAATTTCAAAATGTGTAAACAAGAAACTTAGGTACTTTTTAATGTATTAACATATTCAAAAGCATCTGAAAAGGATCCTTTAAAACCTTGTTGGATTTAGATAGCCTACAGGAAAAAAAATTTTATCCGAAATTTAGACTTGATATACAAATATAAAATTAAGAATAAAAACAAAATTAATGTGTCATGATTAGGACACGAGTATCTGCAGAGTTAATGTGCTTACATGATTAACGAAACATTTTATTTTAGTCACCAATTATCACTTCATAACCCTGCTATCTCAAATGTGGTCTTTCATGGTTATAATCTCTAAACGTATGGCAGATATAATACAACAATGTTATACTTACCACCACGTCATCCTGATTTTCATCCTCAACAGGAATGTCCTCATCACTGTCAATGCTTAACTGCTTTAAAAAAGGAGAACAGTACTAAAACCACTGCTTGGAAGTCCAATGAGCTTGTTTACTTGCGTATTGTCGGAAGGAACACCTCTCCCTTACCTTCTTACAAAGACCAGTTATGGCAATACAAATACTAGTAAGATATTCTGATATTTATAAAGGCATTGCAAAAATAAATTAAATAGAATATGTGTTACATGATTGGATATGTAGAAATTATGGATGAGTGCTATAAGCGCTGCAGAATTGATAAGGCGGAGATATTGTTAAACCGTGTTGCATAAATGTACCCTACAGGACACATTCATTTTCAAAGTTGATAATTGAAGTACGAAAATGAAATTGACATTAGTGACGGAATCAGCATGTCATCCTTAGGACATGAGTATCTGCAGAGTTTCTTTTAAAAACTATCATTACTTCACAACAATTAGGTATAATGCCAAATTTGACTTAACTAGAATCAGTGCCTTTCATACCTGCATTTCCATACATCATCTCACAACAGGTTTCATACAATGATGCAGTACTTACCACTACATCTACTTCCCCATTGGCTTCTTGTACTGGATCATCGTCATCATTGTCAGTGCTTAACTGTTATAATAGAATAAATATCAGTTCCAAAATTATTGCAATGAAGTTGTTTGAAAAATAATTAAGTACAGGCTTCTATAATTTCACTTAAATATTAAAAAAAAAATGAATGAGGGTTTAAGAAAATACACTGAAGAATTACAATAAAGCAAGTGTCTCGTGGGCAAAAGGAAGTAGTTTATAGCAGGTCTCATTGTTTGCACCTGGCAGCAAGATGCAGTCATGTACATACACCTACAAACCAGAGGAGTATGCAAGGCAAATGCCAATGCTCACATCATGCAATACAACAAATTGTTACTAAATGCAAGAGGAAAGTTAAATGTATGCAAAGTTTCAACTTCAAATCTATTGAGAAATGAGTTGGGAACACAAGTAAATGTATCAAAGAAATTAAATTTCATCTACAGAATATGGGGTCAACCAGCTGATGCAAAATAGTTACAAACATTTCAATGTTATGGATTTAATGTAATATATGAAGCAGCACTAACCATAAGAGAAGTAAAGAATTATGCGAAGCATTCTAGTTACAAAGTTCAGTTCAGGCATTTGAAAATGCAATATACTAGGAAGACGGTGTACTGTACAAGCAATAGCAAACACATTCATTACTTTGTGCAATAAGCTCTAAGGTTTCCCAGCTTAAATCCAGCCTGAGCATTTGGTGAGAAAGGAGAAGTGTATACAACATGAAATATGGAGTATTGCTATCATGGCCAACGTAAAAACAGTTGATGTTTAAACAGAGTAGATGAGAAGAGGTGTAGTGCATGAAGAAGTATTGAAGATTGAAATCTCCAGATAAAAAATAATTGACTAGACTTTGGCAAAATGATTCAAGGATTGCCATACTCTAATTCTCACAAACCACTAACTTTTACCAAGCCATACCATACCACAGTGCCTTACCTATCAATGAAATGTCCATGACACTCAACAAATGAGGAAACTGGCTTTTGAGGGATTCTGGTTAACAATTTGGAATTAGGAATTTCGTTTTTCGTCATATTTATACCAATTTTGGCTGATTCGTGACTAGCCAGTTGTATATGATGGAGGAAACCGGAGTACCCGGCTAAAACCACCGCCTAACTTCAAGTCACTGGCAACTTTCTCACATGCCTAAGCCGGGATTCGAACCCAGGCAGAGAGACAGCATGCAGGTAGTGGCAGCGCCTTAGACCACACTGCCGTCAGAGCAGGCCCTTCTGGTTCACAAACAGGGGGAACAGCAATGCCTTTATTCAGACTAAGGAAGTGGGAAAGTGAGTACTAAAGGAAGTGCAGGGAAAGAGTTCTACATATAATCAATCATGCTACATTCACTTAGAAAATGCCTCTGCACAGAATATGCAAAAGCCAGGCCTTGAACTGTTTGATGAGCATCATAGTGCTATAGGGAGGTTAATTTTTTTTTTAAATTAAAGATGAACTTTGCTAAATGTGCCCAATAAGATTTTAACCATGTTTATCTGAATGCTGCAATAACTAAGGGGTATCTGACAGTGAACTTGACATATGATGCTGACCAAAACTAATCCTAAGGAATATTTAATAAGGAAATATTTCCAAATGATCTTGAAATTATAATCAATGTCATGTAGATGACGATTAATTCCAATGCCTTTTAAAAAGCCTACCAGAGCTGTTGACAATGCATATTAAATAGCCTTTGAGTTTGAGGCACCATGCAGTCAAGCCATTCACCATGCCAATGCTGCCACAAAAATCGCTGCCCGCATGAGGCAAAACCACTGGCCACCCTCCCATGTTGCTCAAAATGGATGCCAAACCAGATAGTAGTGAGATAGAATTTGAACTTTTGATTTTCAACACTTTTTCTGGACATTTAGTCTAAATACAGACTAGCAAGATGTAAGTGGTGGAGGAAACCAGAAAACTTGACAGTATGCAACGGCTAAGGCAAAATGCTCAGGCTAAATAGCTTAAGACTACTAGGCTATCAGGGCAGTAGTGTGAACAGTGAACTGGAACAGATGTATTCCTTTTATAGCTAGGCTAAAGAACTACTGTGAACGTACACAATGTGAAGGCCACTTCGATATTACCTGGACTTGGACATCTGCATATCATGAACTTCTTTGTGGTTCAGTGTGCAAATATAGTCACCTTTTGAGACCTACTTAGTAAATTAAGTAATTACCTGTTAGAAAAAATAGTATTTGAAACTTTCACCAAAAATGTTGAGGGACACTAAACCACTACTATGCCAAAATACACCAACACACCAGTAAGTGTTACTTCAACAGTACTTACCCAGAATAACAGCCTATAAGAAGAAGTTTGATAGCTATTCAATATAGTTAAAACAAATGCACTAAAGATCACAATGTGTCGTTATATATCATTAAAGCCAACAGTCGCTTTTTTGGCAATATAATTATTACCTTAAGATATGTTGTTGTTGTTTTGTTTATTCACATTTCACTATGTCATTGTAGGAATTCTTATGAAGTTATTATGTAGTCGGAAAGATAATTACTTCAAACATATCCATAATTTCATTTGGATGCTAATTCCTTGAGGCTCAGATATAAATAATTAAGCCATGCTTAGGACCTTATTTACTTATATGAATTGAATGATGAATAAAGCTACAAAATTTCTCCCTATCTATTAAAGTTGGGTATCATCCGCCGCTTGACAGTGCGTTAACAGCTTGGGTCATATGAGGATTGTAGCTCGGTAAGTTTGACTCTTGTGATGAGTAATATGAACAAAATTCCTTGTTAATATTTCGACAACATTTTTGAAATACAAATTCTTGAATATTTACCATAGGCAATCTTCGCAGTGGAACTATCAGCAGCTTGGATTTCTTCACTTTCCGAATCAGGTCTTGCAGGGTCTCTGGATGCAAAAGCTTCACTTTGAGATAAGCGCCTCCCTTCTGGAATCTACCAAAATTAAATCCAACCAGCTGCAATGGCATTTGTGGGTAGAGTGATACCACCAGCTCCTCAAGGTTCTTGATCGAAGAGGTCCTAGGAACTGGAATTTCAGGCTGGTTGCTTGCGAAACCTGTGGTAATATAATAGTTTAATGAATAATCTAGCCAAAAATAAATGTAGAAGATTTGAAGAAAGCTAATTAAAATGGTCTTCCATATTTTGCATTTTAATTTTTTTATTGCTTTGAACTGTGAAACCTTTCTTATCATAGTGGATTTTTATTGATAAGATGATAAAAAATTTAGTAGGACATTTTTCAATACCAGTGACACCCTCTATAGGAAACTACTATCAACTTGGGTGTCTGGCTTCTGACAGCTGTGACATTACCGCCACAATAAGCATTTTCCAGTTCCTTGTACGAGTTCGCAGCTTTCAAATGACTGTATGTCGAAAACTCTCATGCAATGCGTACATAATGGTGGGCGTGAAGATTAATATTATTTCTTTCAGTAATAACTACATTTAATAGCATGCATTTTATGTTCTAATGATTCAGATTTCATACCAAAGCCTTGCTTCTGAAGGCTTCCAGACAATTCTGATGTGAGTTTAATTGTGTTGTAAGGGCTGTCGAGGAGGTATATCTTCGGCTTCCAGAACCTCTTTGAGGGTCGTCCTCTACCCTTTCGTGGTACTGAAATTTAGGTAAGTGGGAAGGGTAAATTCTCTGGTGTACAAAATATTCAGCAAATTAGACATTATATCCTTTCAACAAGTCATACTGGCCATATTGAATTGAACAAACAAATATAATACAATTCATTTACCAAACATTAATGCTGATTGGAAGGGAAACTGTTACAAAAATCTCTTTATGTTAATAAATTTGTAACATTAGGACTAAATCAACTTATTATAAGTAGTATCCTGAAAAATAATCTGGAATGCAGCATTTTTTGGCTTCGTTTTTTTTATCATATTTTGCATTGCCACTAACGGCTAGCGGTTGTTCACTACTGCCTGGGTTCAAATGCTGGCCGAGGCATGTGAGCCAGTGGCTTGGGGTTAGGTGACGATTTTGCCAGCTACTCCATTTAGTCATGACTCGGTCGCAATATGGCAGAAGTTTTGTGAATTAAACTCAGCGAATATGATTTATACAAACTTAGGGTTTAAGAACGCGTTTCTAGGATTGTCCTTTTCTTGCTATATACCAGCTTTAATAAAATCATCACAACAGAAGAGTTTTTCATGCAGTGACAAAACCTCTAACGTGCTAAGAAAAAGACCGAATAAGGATAACATAGAAATAAAACAAAATCAGTGACTCCATTAATGATAATTATTTGTTGTTTTTTATTGATACTACGCATCAAAATAATTGAACAAATTTCCAAAAGTGGCATAAGAACATGAACTACCTGTACCATCTGCAGGCCTCCTGAACTGCTGAATAGTTTCCTGGAAGATATCAGCAGGAGCCCTTTCAGCAGGAGGAGCATTTAAGACTTCCTGGGCCTGCAAGCTCATATCCAGAATTCTCTGTCGCGAATTTGCCATTCTAAAAGAGATAATTATAGAGAAAGTGGTACCGTCAAAAACACTATTTTATACCCTGGATTGAAAACTTAGTTTCATAAATCAATAACCGATAAAAGAGATGAACCAAAAATCTGAATTATGCCACAAGGGCAGTATATTTGGGGGTCCTTAATTCAATCTAGTGTGGTTTAGATAAGACTTCTATTCTCATTATTTCCATATCAAAGTTTGTTGGCTAGGTTAATCCCCTAACAGCACTGAATTAAAGAGATTTGCCAGAAAAAATAAATGTACACAAGCCATTTTATAAGAGGGTTCTTAATTCTTACTAGTTTGGTTGATATAAAACTTTTATAGATTTGTATATAGATGACTTTTGTTCATATTTTCGCCATATTGAAGCCTGTTGGCTAGGCTAACACCCCACCGATACTTAGGTAAAGCTCTTTGCCATTAGTGATAGGAATCGGTTTGGATTTTCATGATCGATCATTGGTTGTGTACAACCGAACTATTTCCGCACCTAAGTAATATTTCGGATATTTACTGGTCCTGTTTTTGCAAAAAACAGTCAAAATACATCTACAAAGACATGTCAAAACACATCCTTTTTGCAGTTTATTTCTATCAGGCTAGATGTCAAATTTTGGGATTGATTAATTGAAATCTAAACCCTTTTGATCTGATGATTGATCATCGGATTATCACTATTTGCCATAAATATGAATATGTCACAAAGTCATTTTCTATGAGGGTTATAAATTCTATATAGCTTGGTTTATATAAAACCTTTCTAAATCTGTATATGGATGGCTTTTGTTCATATTTTCCCAATATTGAAGCCTGATTACCCCCCACCAGCACTTAAGTAGAGAGATTGGCCATACATATAGAGCTTGACGGTCCCAAGAAGGACCAGGTAATCTGGCGGGGCTACCTGAACCCAAGATAAGGTAGTCTCGCCAGCATTTTAGGTAGCCCCATCATTTTTTTTCACTACCATTTTGTAGCGTTGTAGTGGGGAACTTCCCCAGGATCCAGGTAGTCAAATAGAACTACCTCAATCAAACTTCAGGTTGCCCGACAGGGCCGTTTTTTGAAAGTAAGATCTCCCAGGATATGGGAGTGGGACTATGCTATTTGTCGAGCGGTGACATATGAATATTTCTATGAGGGTTCTAAAGTCACTGACAGTGTGAACTTTAAAATGCTCTTGTCAAGTTAAATCTGTTGTTGCTGAATTCTGGATCTCGGTACACTTTTTTGGCAACGTTATACGTTATTGGTATTGGAGTCGGGGTAAAGCTGTATAGCTCATAATGGTAGTTAAAAATTTTCCCAAATTACTCCCTCTGTGTCAAATTTACAGTCCTACCTGACCGAACTAGAATGACTAGTGTTAGCGAGTTAAGCGTGCCGCTACTGTGATATCTCGACAAGCGCGCTTATAACGGAGAGATAGCCCAAAGATTTATTGACAGGTCTTGTTTACCATTCGCTGACCACCATCTTGAGATATCCACGTGATGTCAAAGTGAGATTTCAGCAAGTGCCGCCTGTGCCGATTTCAATCGGCACGTTTGCTGGTTCTTTCACAATAAATAAATAATGCCAAGGGAATTATATGGAGATGATAATTTTTTTATTTATATGCTTAAGATTGACATTTTAAGAAATTCTTCATCAAAATTATTGAGTGTCCTGAGGGGTGCTTTTGAGGGGTTTGGGTGTCCAAAAAGACACCAAGACGCCCTGCTGGCTATGAGCATGCAGCCGGGTGTGACCCTAATTCGGAATCATACACCTTTTCAAAGATCTGGTGATAGTTCAATCCAAGATGGCAAGTTACTTTTTGGAAATGTTAACAACACAATTTTCAATGATCGGATACAGTTTTTGCAAGGACTGAAGTTGCGGCACACGTCCATGCACATCCAAGTAAACGCCTATAGATGCTATTATTTGAGCAATTGGGTAAGGAATGACGTCGCTATGAGTGAAAGTTTAATACTACCATTGGTGCATATACGGGCGTGTGTCGATGTTGATACCATATCGTCAATAGCAAAAAATTATAGCTAGCGAAGCTAATGCGCTACACGAAGTGCTACGAGCGCAAGCTCGCAGTAAGTAAATAGAGCGTGAGTGTACAAGAAATACATACAGGGACCCAGAAAGTCGTCGTGAGTCAACAATCATCCCTCGTGCGGCTGACTTGCGCTGTGGGATGCAGTTTAAGTAGCTTAAGAAACGACCGCTTTCATTGGTCGACAATGATGTAATGTACAGTACAAAAACAAGAACGCCTCCCATTGGATGAAATCTTGGATGAAGAATAGAATGGATATGTAGCAAAGACCAATTAATAAGTGCCCTATAGTGAGATGCTGGCCTCATGCCAGGAGTACCAGAAAAGCAATCAGCGCAAGGTCATGTGGGAACAAGTGCCAATCAGGGCTCTCGCATCGATTACAATACTTAGAAACCTTATATCCACCACCAGCTAGGGCATTACAGGATATGGCCGCTCCACTTGTGGAGTCTCCAGGACAATCGCACACTGTGATACAGCCATGCTTCCTGTCTAGTCGACCCCCTCGGGAACGCTGCCTCTGGCCGGCCCGGACGTTCTGGTTGTTGTGTGTTATGGCGGGGGTGTCAACACAAGGAGTGACAGCTTTACAGATTACCACTCGTTGAAGAAGATTGAGTATAAAAGCAGCTTTCTTGGAAATGGCTGCACAAAAGTGGGAATTATTATTTTAGGAATTACATGATACAATAGTTAGCAACTTGATGTAGGAGTTCTAGGGCCCTTTAGTAGTCAGAAAGTGGCATTTATTGACTTCCTTTAGTTCAGTGTGCGCAGATCCTGTCATGGGGTGCCCAGAGCACCAATTAATTGGCCTATTAGCGGCTATCAGATGACACTGGTTGAGGCTAACATGTTCAGGTTGACCGGCTGGTTTCAAATCCACTTGTGTCTGGTCATCTAAGATGAAATGTATGAAAAAACGTGCGTGAATGAAAGTGGATTGTTGCAGGTGCTGCAACTGAATTTACCGCCCATCCGTGGGCCAATTCTAATGCAGTTTAGATTGTTAGAACCGCCAGAATTCATTCTACTGGCCATTGAATTCTCTATAAAATCCGTTCGCTTCCTGACCATGCCACGCCATGGCCGCTACTTGTATGCCATTAATTTTCGGTCAATCAAAGCAGAAGTCAAAAAAATAATGAAATCATCCATAGCTTCGCTCACTTCCTGGCCATGCCAGCGTCATATTAAATATAAGGGTATGGACATCGCTGTCGATTAGAACAGGCCTGGTATATCGATTATCGTTACATTGATACAAAACAATCATGTGGTGGCGCCAAGACCGTGACCATGCTACTGTTATTTTGGGCGAAAATAGGGAATTCAATAGCACATTCAAATGCCTCGTTGCTGTACGTTCGTACAGCAAAGGACAGTAAACCCATGTTAATACCTAAAACCTCATCTTTTTAGAACAATCACTATTATAAGAAAGATCAGAACTTTAAACCTTAAAAATAGTAATAAGTGGACGTACCTACTACGTACAAGCTCACGCACATGCTCTACAGATGATCGTACGTAGTGTGCTAGAAAGCTAATCAAGGATTGGTCAACAGCATACCCATTTTAAGCCAATAGAAACGTTGCTTACAAAATACAAACGAGTACCAAAAACAAGTTTATTTTTTGCATTTATTAATTCTGGCTTATTAATTTCATTTAAGTAAATGATAAATTTAAAGGACTGTCTCAATGATTATTCAGTCATTTATGGGGATCTTTTATGGGGAACTACTTCTCGTTCGTGTTGTCCTACAACACACGTGGGGGAAAGTTATGTCTGTATTCTAAACCACATGTTTTCAGCAATAATAAAATGATATTATCGTGTCAATTTGTGTATTAACTTGTATTAACCTTAACTTAACACCAAAGCCAAGTCTATTTAGGAAGAAAATAATTGAAAAATATGTCAAAATAGTTATAAATAGATGACTTAACACCTAGAATATATGTGTGGCGTATTGATACTTTAAATATGGAATTCTCTCAAAAGGGGGAGCTGATGCAGTGTTAGAATGAATTTTGGATATTGGAGATTCAGCTGATTTTCGGATATCCGTAAATGAATTTCGGATATCCGTAAATGAATTTTGGATATCCGTAAATGAATTTCGGATATCCGTAAATGAATTACGGATATCCGTAATTCAGCAGAATTTTGGATATCCGTAAATGAATTTTGGATATCCGTAAATGAATTTCGGATATCCGTAAATGAATTTTGGATATCCGTAAATGAATTTCGGATATCCGTAAATGAATTACGGATATCCAAAATTCAGCTGAATTTCGGATATCCGTAAATAGTGATTATTTGCAGGGAATGCTTGCCATAGAATTACGTTATACTATAGTTATAGTGCATATGCGTGATGGCGACGATGCTAAAAGTTAGTAATGACCACACACAGTCTTATCTTCGGGGTGAAGTCTTCCACTGCAGCAGGTGTAAGCGTTGGGTTCTTCAGCTTATGTAACTTATATAGCTTGGATAAAGACATAAGTGGATTTGACATTCTGGGCGTATCTGCTCTGATCAGTGATTGACACTGCTGCGGGTTGACTGACACAGCGGGGAGCCTAATTGATAGGCCTTCCAAAATTCCTCATGATATATACATGGCTATGTGCCCAGCTATCAGAGTTAGTCCGGGGAAGATGCCGAGTTACTGGTTTGAATCTTCACTGAAAGCTTTATTGCCTCAAACCGGCATTTCCACATTAAGATCTGTACCACCTTAAAACCTCTGTATGTATGTGTCTTGTTCTAGATTCTGACATTTTTGGTGTTAAACCATGCTTCAAATTCTTGCTACAGAAGTATAGTGGTTGAACTCGTTATTCATATTGTGATCTCCTCAATCACTTTCATTGTCCCTGGCTCAAACAACAATGAAGTATCATTTGGTATTTTTGCTTAACTTTGATTTTTAATAACACAAATTCTGGTTTGCTGGCATGTAATAGGTTAGGTAGGCTGGCCCTTAACACAGCTCTTCTTGACAAAAAATGCAATTTGAGCTACAGGAAGTAATTCTTGATAAAAGGGTTAGTATCATCAAAATGTTTACCTGCACTGAAATTCTAATATTATTCAGAACTGCGACATAAAAACTAAATGGTGCATGCAAGTTTGACATTACATATAGATCCTTGTTGATGGCATCATTGCATGTAAACTACAGCTAACAGGGGTCAACAGCACCATTTAATTCTGCTGGCCAAAGTAGGGCTACCTGTCCCCAGCTTTTACTAGCCCTACTTCAACTTTCACTAGCCCTCCACAGATCTCGAAGGCAAGGCATATGGAAAAGTTGCACAAAATGGACTAGCCAGGTAGGGCTAGTAGGGAGAGACTAGCCCTCAGACATGATGTACTGTCATTTTCTAGTAGGGCTATGGTGTGTGTTGAGCCCTGGCTATGTCAAATTCCTTCAAGCAAAATGTCTGTTTAACTAACATGCAATGCTGAATTTGTATGATTTGATTCGGAAACATACCGTATTCCTCGGAATGAGTGCATAGTGTGCTCAAAAGTTGCGACAATAATCCAAAGTCACGGTGTGCACATTCTGCCATACAACCGCACACCAGTTAGAAGGCTGCCATACTACCGGTACACCTGTAGTCCATTCCGGCACATGTTACAGAAGCCCCTGATTGGCTAACTGTACCGAATGCAACCAGTGGTCAATGGCATAGAGTGTAGGGCTGTGATGGTGTAAATTTCGAAAGTTTTTTAAAGATTTTGTTACATTTTATGGGTATTTCTGTACTGTTTTCTTTGATTCTTGTGACAAGTGCAAGGAAAACCACATTTCTATCTTGTATATATGAATACAGCACTTGCTGTATTCAAATGACACTCGAAGCCTGACATTTTCATTTCGTGATAACTCTCCTTAAAAATAAATTGCGTGTGCGGTTAATTGGGCCTGTGCACTTATTGGTGGAATACGGTAGTTCAGAAGTGTCAATTTGATTTGCTTAGACAATAACATAGAAAACACAAATTCCCAAACCTCTTGGTGATGACACAATTTGTGCAGATGCACTGCTGTCTACATGAGCTGCAAACATTTAGAATATTTCGAAAATTCATGCAATGCCTCTGGTTAATCATGTGCAAAGAAATGGGACATGTTAATGCAATTGATTCATATTGTAGGAAAGGTCACAAAAGTTTGTACATTCCAAGAAAGGCATTTGATTAACCTACTATTGAAATGCAAGAATGATTATGTAGTCTTCTGCTAAACAAATCGGATAAGACTGTCCATGGATAAGAAATGAGGGTGAATGCCAAAACTGCTCAGTCTCTCCAAATTTGAGTGAATAGGTTTTTCATGTTACGCAGCAACTTGATATTAGAATTGGACTCAGAAAAGGTCTTTTCTCCTGGATATAATCATACGAAAAGTTTTGGAACTTTGGAGTTCAACAAGTACAGAACTTCATTTCCTACTGTTTTGAATATGTAACTCACCTGAAAGGACTTTCACAAAATCTTAAAAGTCTCTTGCAAATGTTTTTAATGTGGATCAACTTTGATCCACCCTATGGACCAAATGTATAATTTAAGGAAAAGAGGCAGCAAACATCTTTTATGGGCTCCTAGCTTCACAGAAACGCAGGATTCATTTCATTTACTGTTGGTCGCTTTCAACGGCTATAGAACCCTATTGCAATGATGTAGAAACCTTGGACCGGTAAACAATTCCCTGCTCTTTCCAAATGACCCAAGGGGTCTTTCAGTTATAAAACAATCATAGACTATCCACAACCATGCACATTCACAAAGCAACCAGGTCGACCTACTTGAGGCATCAGCGGGATTTTAACCTGACTCTTCGAACCAAGGCTCAATCAAGATTAAAACTTCTGAAGCCACTTTCAAATCTTAAAGTCACAAATACATTACCAACAAATTTAAAAAGTGTTTCCAAGGCAAAATGTCAACTGCACAACCCACAGGTGAAGGTAGCACCAGACCACGTCAGAGGCAATCAAATAATCTAAAATGCACACAAGCCAGTGGCAAAATAATGTCTTTTATATACTGTAAAATGTTATGCTCTTTTGCCAAATGAAATTCTAGAATTTGATGTTGAAAACATTGCATACCTGCAAGTTGTTGCATATTTTTCTCCTACCCTGAACAATAAGCAAGGAGAGAGGATGTAAGAATCAATTCACATCCATCTGTGGAGTAATCATAACATGCACTCCATGGAATAGTCTATACACTGTTACTTACACCATGCTGTTGAAGGTTACACCATGATCGAAAATCTTCTTGAGGGTCTCAAGGCCATAATGGCTGGGGTCCTTCAATGCAATATTCTCCGGAAGATTGATGGTGATATTGCTTCCCTCAGCCATCAGTTTTCCATAAGGCAACAAAACATCCTCCCCAATGAACCTGGCTGAAAATAATAATTCAATCCAATAAACTTGTGTTTATAGGTTGACAGGTATTTGAATGTGTCCATGAATTGGCTGAAAAATGTTTCCATACTTTGACTGTTTTTCAAGGAAAATAATAGAAGCTATACACATTTTGGATGACAGATTTCTGTGAAGTTTACTGGGGAAATCCAGTACTGTAAACTCTAGAAACTTTGGTGCATATATATTTCACATTGATCGATTTGCCAATAGCCATGGACATGAACATAAAAATGCTTATTTTTATAATCTTTTATGTATACTATTGTATATACCTGACAAACAAGAAATGAAGGATGTCAAAGTAGGTAACATTTTTCCCTGACCAGCAAACATATGCGAATTTGTAGTTAAGGAGGTTCATGAAATTTAAAAACATGAAAAGAAAAAAGCATAAAATACAAATTCAAGTATTTTTGCTCTGCAGTTTAAGGTATTTAGTTGGGTGTACACTACCATGATTGAAATCATTAATTTTTCTGCTTGAAAGACAATTGGCTCTCTAATAATGAAAGGAATGGAAAAAAAATACAGAGCAATACCAAACAGTAATTTCAGTCAAGTAAGGAAGACTGCAAAATATTAAGATGGTCATTATTCTAATGTGTACATACATACTAATTAAATAGAATACCCACCGTACTCTTTATTTAAGAAATCCCTCACTCGTCGCCAAATTTCTTTTGGATCCTCTTTTTTTCCTTTTTCTTAAAATTGAAGAAATACACTCAATTAAAGCAATACAATATTTAATTGGGCAGTGATTAGTGGCCAGTTAAGAGACATTGTCGGCAAGGAGGTTCTTTTAAACAATAGTTGGAGCTAATTTCAAATAGGCATATCAAATTAAAATGTTTCAGACTATGGGTTAGAGGGAATTTTGAATAACATCAACTTTTCTGCCAATACAGGGTAATTCAAGTCTAGCCATTTGTTATTAGTGGAGGAGACCAAAGGTTTTCGCTAGGCGGCCACTAGCACTCCGCCGCTTTATATCTTAGGCCAGGGGTGAATCCAGGTTGGTTTCCAGGGGGTTAGTGAACCCCCCACCCCTTACCAATGGGACCTTCTTTACACCACACCACCACAGCCATATCTATGACTAAAATGCCTCAGATTGCACTTTAACCCTGGATGTCATCTGACGTGCTCCTCACTGGAATCCTGGATTTGGCCCTGCAGGCGGGACTCAAACCTCAACCTTAAGAGTGTAAGTTTGCCTGGACAGAGGTGGAACAATGTATAGCTTGAGTGACCAGCACCTCACCAATAGGCCATGGGCAAAAGCCCAGGTGAGAGGGACAGATGAAACCAAGCTTTTGACACAATTGAACTCATTTCACAGAAAACAAAAGATGTCCAAACACATTTTCATTAAAATTACCTTTCCTACCAAATAGTAAGGCACTATCTCCAACTTCTCATGGATAAAAGGATGTGGTGTCAGTCTAACTGTATTAGCAAGACAGCAGATATTTTCAATATTTTTTCTAGCCATTTCAACGTATAATCAAATTTGGTAGTGGCAATTTGTAAAATATTTATCCTCCTAGAAGGGTTATTGGGATTGAAGGAGCATCCTTCCCATATTTTGAAGGCAGGATGTACAAAATAAAGTGACAAATTTCAGGTGAAAATGACTTATAACATTCTATCATTCCTTGTCATGTTAGGAATATACCAGCAATGCCCAGAAACACATGCTAATAAGATTGAATTTATTTAGAATATAATACCTTTTATCTCTGGATGGCAACGGTCACATTCTGGTGCCTCCTTAATATTGGTGTTCAAGGCCTCAAGTGATGCATTACTAGTGGACAGTTGGGGCTCAGGTAATTCTTTGAATTGCAAAGAAGGCAGTCTGCGAAGTGATTTATTCTGAAAAAGATTTATTGAAAGTAAAGTAATAGAAAAGTTTCATCAGTGAGGTTCTGGTACAAAATTAATGCTTTTGTTACTTTGCTCTATACCCTAGATCCAGAGAGGTGAGAGATTTGCTCCATGCCCCACAGGTAAACGTTTTAGCCCACAATTACCTCATGAGTTTTAAGTCACACCCATAAAGAGGGGAGCTTAGTGGAATACTTGTGTTAGCTAGATTTTTGCTTATGAACTCACACATTCAGGTCAGCATTTGAATAAGTTTGAAAGTAAAGCAAAAAGCAAGAGACGAGTTTCAAGAATGTTGTTGGTGCAAATCTGAACCTAACCCTTTTTGGTGTAAGCAGTAAAACATTTAAAGAAATTTTGATGCAGTTAAGCTTTCAATGTGAGCTATTTCTTCAAAAACGTGTCAAAATGTGAGCAAGTATTGACTGTCTAGAAAGGAATTCAGGAGCAAATTAGGATTTATTGCCTTAAGACTCATCTGAAATTTTTTGGGAGGTACACCACCCCTAGGTAAAGACAAAATTATTTGGAGAAAGAAATTGTGTTTCATCTAGATGTCAAAGATTAACATCAAATATTTATTAGCAATTGATAGTAATTTCTAGATAGAGGGTTCTTTGACCAACATGCTTCAAATCTTCACATCAATAGAGGAAATACAAGTACATCCAGCACACCATCAGTTAAAATACAGTATCATAGATGGTTCATTATGTGAAGTCAGTGGAAGAAGTGTTCCAATACCAATACCACTTACCAGATTATGAATAGCAGCCGAATTTTCAGAATCTAGACTTTCTGATTCTTCAGCACTTTCTGAAACACACTCAATAAATTATTTTTTCCCTCCATGGCAGCCAGTCTCTGTGTTGTCCAGTTGGTCACATTCACTAACATCATCCTCAGAGGAATCTTTGGAACCACTTCCAGGCACAAAGTCTGGTGATGGATCATCATCTAGGCTTTTCAACTCACTGTCAGGAGTACTGCTTGCATCGTAAAGGGGGGTCTCATATTCTGAGAAATTATCTGTACTTGGTATGTGCATACCAGTTGATTCATCCTCGTCATTTTCATGTTCTTTACCATCATTGCTGCATGGTATGTCCATACTGATCCACTGGAGTAGAATCTGTTTGGCTTGAATGATTTCTGCTTCTGTAGATTTTCTCTTCCATCCTTTTTTCTTTTGAAAATCTTTGAAAACATCTAGATGAGCAACAGTTTTTGTGTATTCCCATGTACTTTGATCCCTGTAATGAAATGTCAAAATATTTGGAGGAATGGAAATTTCTGACTCATCCAGAGGGAACATTTCCCTCAGACTCACATGATCCCTGAAGAGAAGGAATACACATACCAATAAGTCCTGCAGTGTTCCCAACAGTTCCTGTAAGCTGACCCAATTGTTGCAATTTCCTCCAAGTGACTAGCACAACCTGATTTCATAGCAATTAGAAAATAATGGTGTCTAGCCAACAATGCAATACAAATCAAAGGAAAGCCACATAATATATCTTCCAAGGCTTATTAGAGTATACAACAGACAAGTAAAGAGGTTTAATCTTAGGAGATTGTGATCTCTTAAGGAAACCCATGAATGAAAATTTGAAGCAGGAAAGGGGAAGTCAGGGTCCTTATTGCTGCTTTCACTTGAGCACTGATGGCACAGCTGGTGCTCAGACGATGCCATGAGCCTGATAACATGGATGCGCCCGTGTGGCCGCCTCAGGCCTATTGTTATTTCTGAAAGTCATAATTAAGAAGTGCTGAAGAGGGCCTGTTCGGGTGAGGTATTATTTGAAAGTGACATGTATACGCTCATTTTGAACCTAAATCATTCTGATGACGCATTTGCCATTTTAGGCTTTAGAGAATTGTCTGACTTTGGACTTAAACCTAACGGTTGACCTAACAACGAAAGAGGGAGCCGCTTGGTGCTAGGGTTACAGTTGAGGTCAAGCCCAAAATTTGGTTGGTGCAAACCCATTCCTCTGCAATATATATATATATATATATATATATATATATATATATATATATATATATATATATATATATATATATATATATATATATATATATATGTATATATGTATTTATATATTTATGTATTTTTATATATATATATATATATATATATATATATATATATATATATATATATATATATATATATATATATATATATATATATATATATATATATATATATACATATATATATAACAACAGACGAGATCCATACCACGTTCAGTAAATCTCTTTTTAAAGTGAGATGCAAAAAACATTTAATGTCAGTCCTCTCTGAGTCATAAGAAGAAATTCATCAATTCTAGTCCGAACGTTTGTATTATACTATACGATGTTGTTGTTATATCAATCTTGAGCAGTGGAGTTGATCATTACATGTGATGCCATTGGATTATGGGCAGACTGGGACCACTATGGAAATAAGTTTCTAAATTTTAGTGTATATATCCTGTCTCTGGTTAGGATACTATTGCATAGCGGTTAATGACTCTCCATCTAGTCACCGTTATATATGATTTTGTGTGTGCCAAATGCTATGTAATACACATCTCACTAGACCGAATTAAATGAAATAAAATCATATATATATATATATATATATATATATATATATATATATATATATATATATATATATATATATATATATATATATATATATATATATATATATGAGAGCTGCACTCACCACTCACGAACTCGAGTGGCTCGAGCCCTGGAGCAAACTCGCCGAGCTCGAGCTGAAATGTTCAAATCGTGAGCTCGTCTTTGTTGGGAACACAAACGTAACACAGGGCACCTAACACACATTATCAACATATATAACTGCTTATCGCTGCCATGTCTTCTTTACAATCTCCAATATATACATTCAAGCGGTGTTGAGTGTGAAACTGACCTTTGTACCTCGTCAGCACGTTTTAGAATTAGATAAACATGGCAGTGTTAATAAATGTCCGCCAATAATTATTGATTTCTTAATAGCTGGGCTGGAAAATAAGTAGTTTTTTAGGAAAATCGGAACGCCCGTGAGCTCACGAGTCAAAAAGGTGGTGAGCTCATGAGTTGATCTCCCTCCGTGAGTGCAGCTCTAATATATATATATATATATATATATATATATATATATATATATATATATATATATATATATATATATATATATATATATATATATATATATATATATATACAAATGTGTGTATTGATTGTCTTTTTTTTTGGTGCGAAGGTATCTTGATACTAGGTTTATGTGTCATTGAGTATGTGATTTTGTTAAGGTAAACAATCTCCACTCAATCACTATAATCTTCCAATATCACCCACATACATATACATGGCCCGTCCACCAAGCTGACACAAATATCTATTGGTTTTCTTCAATTCATTGTTATCGTACACAATGATCTACATTTCTATATAGGTTGGAGATACTACATACAAGTAGCATACAAGCCATTGGGGTTATTCGTATAGCTTGGTTTAATGTTATGTTTATTGTCACGAATTCTTCCATTGATGACTGGACCGCTCCTAGCCAGTGCTTTAACCCTTATGCTGCTGGTGGCTAATTCGGCCAAAAGGAAATGATGCAAACATCCCGGAAAATGACTGAAAGCCTGGAAAATGGGTACTCATCTGAGAGTACTCCCTGAGAGCTATCCAGCGAATACCAACATGACAGGGTTTAGATGAAATTTTAAAATATTTGCATCCGTGTGCTTATTGCGAAAGTAGCCTCAGCATTGGAAGGGTTAACCAAACTACCCGGGAAAAACACCAGTTAGCTTTTAAGTTACTGGAAACATTCTATCTTGCCTCAACGGCTTTGCAAACCTAATGAGAAGAAATGGTGTTTGTTAAAAATGTCTATGAATAAGGGAATGCATGCAAGGCACAATTTTTGAGAGTGTGTGTTACTAGTATATGAATCATTATGACCCCTTTGTGGAAAAGGACTGCATCTTCTGTGAATGGTTGTACTTTTTGACCAGAACAATCCTGGTTGTGGTAATGGATCCGGGGGGGGGGGGGGGGGGGGGGGCACCTTCGTTACGTATTTCGCGGAAGAAGGGGTCTTTTTTAAGACCTCCGCATGTCCGCGATTTTGTAAAAGAAGGGTACTTTTTTGTACCAAGGTACGAAGTATGGGGGTCAAAATCCCCTTACAATCCACGAAATATACGCGGCTCTGACGCCGAGTGACTCCCGAAGTGACTGGGCTTCCGAGTCTGCTGCCGCTAAACACGAAGAGGATTATACTATCTTAAGTTAAAATACGTGTTCCCGTTCATCCAATGTCAGTGTTTTGATAAAAGAAGGGGTGTTTATTTGGTGGAAAAAAATCAGCGTTTTATAAAAACAAGGGTGCTTTTTTGGCCAGAAATCAGTGCTTTAGGGGTATTTTTTAATTTTGATAACGAACGTATGCGCCCCCTAAATACCCAAGTGCACCCCGGGTAATGGATATGATGAGTGTAATGTTGGTTATAACAAGGTTATCTTCGGATCACATACGGCATAGGGACCGACTCAGTAGAGGGTGAGTTAAATAATGATGTATCTGTAATGGAAATTGCAACAGAAAGTGTTGAAAAATGCATTTTTTTAAGCTGTTCATGGGATCTGCCACACATCTTGATCCAGTGCACAGAGTCTTCCAACCTTGATTTGGGATTTAGGAAACAGTGCAATGTAACTCCCTCCATTAATAAGGAGATATCACCATATCTGCAGTCACTATTACACATCCCCCCAAAATATATTTTAATCCTCATTATGGGTATTAGAATAAACTAATATCTGGTACAGAAAAGCAGTAATATGAGTAAAATACGTGGATGCTAGGGTACTGCTTGCTCACTCCAGTCCAGCCAGTAGTGAAATAGCAGGGCTGCTGGCAGCACAATAGGGGGTTGTTTGTACCAGCAGCCTTGTGGCCACATGGTCAAGTGGCCTTATGTGAAGTATTTCTATTGGGCAGCAAGATGGCACATTTGAAAGGATTATCAGACAACGCCATCTAGTGTTGGAAATGCACATCATTAAAACGAGTGAGGCATGGGCGAATTGCCACATAACACGTAGCATTCTCAATACATTTTTTTAGGAAAGAAACCTTTAGTGGATCAGTGCATTCCGTAGGTTATTTCCATCAATTGCATGTATGTGCGTATTAGTGCCTTTTGTTATGGAGGAAACATTCTATATAACATTTAAGGAGATGAAGTTCATAGTGCAAAATGCCAAATAATCACATTAGGCCCAGTGTGCAGTGCGACGTTTGTGACTGTTGCTGTGCGCATGCAGTGTAATCTATGCAGCATTCTGTTCATTAGGATATGTTGGCTGACAGCAGGCCATGTCAATGTGTCCCCTTCAGTGACTCGCAACCCAGGCCACTCGCTAGATATGCTTGTTCACAAGTCCACCAGGATATTCGTCTCAATTGAGTTTTGGAATTAGGAATTTCGTTTTTGCATCACACTTATGCCACATTGTGGCTAGTTCGTGACTAGCCAGTTGTAAGTGGTGGAGGAAACAGGAGTACCCGGCGAAAACCACCACCTAAACCCAGGTTTAGCGTAAGGTTCACTAGATAAATGTAAAAATGTTTTTTTTAAGAGGTTTTTTGTTTATTTTCCTAGGAGTCAGCTGTGACCATCGTTTAAAGTAACCTGATGATATATGATAGAGGAATGAGTTTTACATGTTGCATGTTGCCGAAATAAGATCTTCTTAGGCTGAACAAGGAAATTGGAAAAAATGAACAATTCTGTCAATTCACTTTAGGAAATGATTGAAATATAGCAAAAAAATATTTATGTATTGGATAAATTTTTTACCTTGAATACAACTGTATAGCGAACACTGGAACTGCTTAAGACAAAGATGATATTTTGATATATTATCCCTAAGAGTACAACATTATATATTAGCAAAGGTGGTCCTTTGTCATTGTTCAAGAACAATGACAAAGCAAACTCCGGCTCAGGGGTCTCGTTGAGCTTGCTCTTCTTGATAGCTAACTCAACCTCATAGATACTGGAAAGTTTGTCTAGAGTTTCTTTCTTGGACTAATATAGGGTCAGAATATCTTTCAGATATTCAAAGTAGACAGAGTCTTTTAAAGAATGGAAACTGAACTGAAAAAGGAAACTGAACATTTAGATGAATGCAACAAGTATGGACCCAGCGCGCACTGGACTTACAATGTACGTTTATTATATGCCTACTGCTCATTCTCTGCTGTGATTGGTCAGATCATGGTCACATGACCACCTTACAAAATTGATATTGGGGTGCAATATTACTTTCCAACACTCAGACTCTGAGATGTGAGGTTCATGTACTCAATTCTAAACTTGAACTCTTGAAAATGAACCCAACAGAAATGAATTGAGACAAGGAACTCAGAAGAGTTGGGGTTTCTGGAAAAATCATGATTAGGAAGGGAATTAAGAAAACACATTTTTAAAATAAATGAATAAATCTTTACATTTCTGAAACTAATGAAAGTGACTTTTTCGGGTATTTACATTATTTTGATTTCGATATTACTGAATTAACGCAAGAATATATATTACAGCTTAGAAATTCTGAATAACCAAATGGTTTGCGGTAAAACCTGGAAATGGAAAAACATAACAATAAAATTTACATTTTCATAACTCTTTAAATTAGTAAACAATTTGCATTTGAATGAGCAGTAGGCATATAATAAAACAAATATGGCACTTTGGTTTTGTGCAATATCAATTTTAATTGCACTCTGAAAAATGATATTGCACTCGGCACAAGCGCCTCATCCAATATCATTTTTCAGAGTGCAATATCATTTGTCATCCCTCTGGGTGAGTCAGAAATTTCCATTCCTCCAGATTCTTGGATCTCTCAATTACGCCGTACTATATACGCTCTACATTTTGATGATTACATTGGTTCCTGATATTGTGATCAGGGATGAGCCAGGAATAAAAATGAGCAAGGACTGGTACCTCTTGAGATGTATCTATGTCACATAGTAGACGTAGACTAGTTACACTAAGAGCCACCTGCACACGTGTTACTATGTGACAATGTATGCTTAAATGACAGTGGAGAGGTTTGAATGAACCACCTACAAGCTGATGCCACGAGCTCTTTATAACACCAATCAATGCAGCCCTGTAGATAACGATCAAATCCTCCCAGCTCAGCTAGCGTATATGATTATCCACCAGTTTGGGCATTTCGTCGCACAGATTAATAGGAACAATCATTTTCACAGAGAACTGAAGTAAACATGCCCAGGATGTTCTCAAGGTATAGCTTGGAGGTATGGATTAGAAGCGTGCTGATTTCCACCATCTTGTTTGCATTTTCCCAATTTTCGCTCATGTCCAAAGTGTTGGGACCCAACGAGAAAATTAAAACGCACGACCACGTGTCTGTACCTGTGAAAAGAGATTATTATGAGGCGTCCCTAAGGGTGAAAAAGATTAGAAATTGCTTCGGAGATTATGGAAAAGCAGCTATCCTGACCCCCCCGGATTGGGAGAAGGGGAATGATCTTCTCAAAAAGACTGGAATCAACACTCTAGTTGCTGATAGAATACCCTTAGATAGAACACTTCCGGATTTACGACCTGAAGGGTAAGTATTTCCTATCATTCTGTACTATAAGATCTGATAGAAAAAATCACCGTATCGTTATTCTTTCCTAATACACGTTTTGTGACAGAACAACAACAATTATTGGGTTTAGGGTTAGTTTGTAACTCATACATATTTTGCACGTGGTATTTATTCTGAAGCACTTGTTTGATTATCAAATGATATTGAAGTACCGTAACCCATTAAAAAACTATGCTATTTCTTGCGGAATAACACATGGTTTGCATATAACACGAGCTGTGGAAAACCAATTCCCAACAACAAAACAAACATACAATATCAAACTCCGAGCAACTTTTTAGTGATTGAATAAAAACGATTCAACTTATCACTTTAATTAAGCAACAACACAGCAAATCAGTTGATATCAAATTAAATTGAAAGTGCCAATTTATGGTTTCCCACGGCTATTAATTCCTGCTCAAGGGATGTAAACATACCTACAAACTCTTCTTTTTGGAAATATACCTTCAGATTGCCTTACCTTACAGGCTATGATAGCTGGATGAAAATGATCCAATACAAACTACTACACAGATTCCTACCTACCAATAAACAACTGGGTCAATACAATACAAAAGACGGTAATCTAGGTGATTATTGTAATATAGAGGAAGAAAACCTCCTCCATTTATTCTGCGAATGTGATATCGTTGCATGTATTTGGGAAGCAATACTGGACTAGTATAATCCCCCTGGCTACAATATTACATATTTAAGGGATACTGATATATTATTTGGAGACAATACCTTCGACCCTATTTTTAAAAGGATCAGTTTGACAACTAAGACGACAATTTTTAGACAGAATTCATAAAAAACAAAAAAATACAATAAACCAAATTAAAGCCAAGCTAGGATACCAGTTCAGTTCAGTACCAAATTGCTAAACCGTCAGGTAGACTACGATCCTTTAGGGGAATGTGGTCACCTATAGTATATGGCATGAAGTTAAAGCAATTTGTAATGAACAAATTATTTTGTAGTATCTGTATTGTCTGTTGAAATATTTTCTTCATACATATACAAATCCTATGTCTGGATCTGTCATCGATATTTTCTTTTATGTTAATAAAAACAGGTGGCACAGCCTAAGGCTGACTGCATCAACATGAAAAAACCTATCTGAAATAATATATTATAGAAACACTACAGCAGCAGCGTCCAAGCTGATGCCATCTAGTCCTTACAATACACCCGTTGATATCGACCGAATACTTTCTGCTAGGCTAAAGCTTAGAAGATTGTCAAACATTATAAACATTTCCCTCCATCTGTTGCGCTTATTCGTAGGAACATGCCTTTTTGTCGACAGAATCCTGGCAGAATATTTTCAAAGTTCAGTATGGAAGTGTGGTGTGGTTGGTTTCCAAACTAAGAATAGGCCCAAAATTTACATGGTCCTGGATGAAAAAAAAACATGCGTACCGGTAATTTCTGATCACAATTTTAATCAGCACAATGAGCATGTTATTACAACTGAGTCAGATAATTCCATTCTAATCTTTTATTTATTTGATATCATTTTGATTGGTCTTTAATCCATTTTTTGAGTTTTGAATTTCGATTTTCGTCACCTTTGCTGCCAAATCGCGGCTAACTCGTAAGTGGTGGAGGACACGGGAGTATCCATCAAAAACTACCGATTAATCGCAAGTCACTGACAACTTTCTTACATCCCGCGTGGAACGTAAATATCAACCTCTTGGAGTAGCAGCCCCTAATTAGAAATGACAAAAGGATAGTCTTACAACCCTTATGAATTGATTGGAGACTGTTGCCCAACACTTGCGGTTGATGCCAAGGCAAGACCATTGCTTGTTATTGTGCGACTATTTTAAGACCGTTGTTCAACCCTCTTGCGATTGTTGTAGGACTGCTGTACGACCATTACACGACTACCGATAACTTGTTGTTCACAAGTTCCCTGCATGAAAGCAACTCTTGGAAGTTACCTTCAGTACTGTATGGCACTGCTGTTCAACACATGTGCGATTGTTCTAAGAGTGCTATAAGACGACTGCACGACTTCCCACAACTTGTACACTAGTTGTCTGTATGAATGCAACTCTTGAAAGTTACCCTCAGTACTGGAACGCACCAACAATCAACCACGAACACCTGCAACCCGTATCTTACTAATGAAGGTGATCCTGTGTGGTCGTAGCTCTGTAGGAGTGATGCTTTACCTGTGTACATAGGTTTCCTTAACCGTTATCATCTGGCTAAACCGCAAAACAGAATTTCAGTCTCACTCTTTTAACGTTCAGATTCCATTTTTAGTATGCAAATCTACTTTAATGCATAAAAGGACTGTTATAGGCTGAAAGATATAATTGACAATATTTATTTTCTAGATGCTTCGCTAAAGCTAAGAAATATTCAGATCTGCCCACGATGTCTGTAATCAGCATATATTCCAACGAGAGCAGATCAATGATCCTACGAACAGTCACCAGTGTCGTGAACAGAACTCCCTCAAGATATCTTAAAGAATTCATCCTGGTTGATGATGCGAGTGGAACAGAGGAACTCACAGATAAATCATTTATCCAGTTTATCAATCAAACTTGGCCTGATGGTATTGTAAGAGTGATAAAACAGACTAAGAGAATGGGTCTCATTCGCGCGAGGCTTGACGGTGCAAGACTTGCCACGGGAGATGTTCTAGTGTTCCTTGATGCACATGTCGAAGTATTAGACGGATGGTAAGTCATTGATATGTTTGTATGTATGAACCCCCCCCCCCCTCTCTCTCTCTCTCTCTCTCTCTCTCTCTCTCTCTCTCTCTCTCTCTCTCTCTATATATATATATATATATATATATATATATATATATATATATATATATATATATATATATATATATATATATATATATATATATATATATATATTATAAGAGAGGAGGCCCAATCCTTTGCAACGCATGATCTCCGTTGCCGCGCCTGTTTTGCCTAATTCTGAGTTGGCAGTTTGGTGGACGAGTGTATCTAGATGGTTCTTAACGTAAACTAATTTCAGAAAGATTAGCAAAAATGTGCTTTTGATGCTGATTTCTCATCCTCACTTGAGGGCCTGGTTTGGTATGACCACCCGGCGTTAGATGGTACTACCGATATCAAACCTCAGCTTCCACAGTGGGGTTGCACTGCATGGACTTTGTTGGTTGTACGGTTGCTGAAGTACGCACACAGTAGTAGAGTGGTCTGCCCGGATGTTCAAAAGAAACTCAAGGCATGTACCGAAAGGGTTTAGGCAGCATAGAGACCCTGGACAATGCCTGCATGGGCGCTGAGCGTCTGAAACACATCCCTTGGGGGTAATGCACAAATAAAGGTAGTGCGCTTAGACAGAGAGTATTGACACAACAGACAATTCAGCGAATTACGGTGGCACATGGATAACAATTTGAGCGTAGGAAAAATCCATAAATTTCTGTAGTTCCAAAAATTCTTTTCCAGACAGCCAGCCAGTACACAAGTAACATACTGATGGAACTTAATGTCTAAATACATAGAAGTACCCCATGCCCATACCGCACTTTGGGCATGCATGGAGTGCGTACATGTATCAATTATGAAGTCAAAACAGTTTGCATCCTTTGGAATATTTCTTCCTTCAACAATTATTGAAATAGTTTTTTCCTTAACAATCTTAACATAGCAGCGCGATTCTTTTTTTTTTGGGGGGGGGGGGGAGGGGATATCTACATAAAAGGATCATTTGAAAACAATTTGTGGGTAGGATGAATATATATATATATATATATATATATTATATATATATATATATATATATATATATATATATATATATATATATATATAAATATATATATATAAATATATATACATACGCTATGTCATACTTTAATTTTGAAAATATGGATAATACAAAACGAAAATAGTTTTGAGTAGAAATGATTAGAATTAGTCATGAGTCATATGATAAACGGACACCGTCCCCCAACTTTCCATTACAGCAACATTACAACAACATTTCGATATCTTATTTATCAGTAGCATATCAGTTAGCCAATCTCTTGAATTATTGAAACATATGGTAGGTAGCCTTACGTGTGTTGTCGCAGGAATATCTGGGTGCTATCCTTTGCAACGGGTAATCTCCGTTGCCACACCTGTTTCCCTAATTCTAAGTTGGTCATTTGGTCAATGAGTGTGTCTACATGGTTGCTATCGTAAAGAAATTTATAAAAAATTAGACAAAAAGGTGCTTTTGATGCTGATCTTTAAAGAGCCGCACAGCTGACCACTTGCACAAAGGCCAACTGTACCACCCCGGGAGGTCGCACCTGAGACTATAAATATCAAGCCAGTTGGCAGAGAGAAAGAGAAAAAGAGGGCGCAGAGAGAGAGAGAGAGAGAGAGAGAGAGAGAGAGAGAGAGAGAGAGAGAGAGAGAGAGAGAGAGAGAGAGAAAGAGAGGGGGCAAAAGAGAGATAGTCAGGCAGAGAGAGGGGGCAAAAGAGGGAGAGAGGGGGCAGAGAGAGGGGTGCAAAAGAGAGGGAGAGGGGGGTAGAGAGAGAAAGAGGGAGGGCGCAGGGAGAGGGGACAAGAGAGAGAGAGAGAGAGAGAGAGAGAGAGAGAGAGAGAGAGAGAGAGAGAGAGAGAGATAGGCAGGCGCTCTGATATGTATGCCATTATAAGAAATTTCATGGTTTCCGTCCGCAGGACGGGTACTTTTCTAGTATATTATAAGAGAGGAGGCCCAATCATTTGCAACGCATGATCTCCGTTGCCACGCCTGTTTGCCTAATTCTGAGTTGGCAGTTTGGTTGACGAGTGTATCTAGATGGTTCTTAACGTAAAACTAATTTCAAAAAATTAAACAAAAAGGTGCTTTTGATGCTGATTTCTTATCCTCAAGCACGGCCGGGTGTGGTATGACCACCCGGCGATATATATTACAACCGATATCAAATGTCTGCTTCCACAATGGGGTTGCACTGCACGGACTTGGTGGGTTGTCCGGTGGCAGACGCACGCACACTGTAGTAGCGTAGCTTACCCGGGTAATCAAAGGGAACCTGGGCATGCACCGAAAGGGTTTAGGCGGCATGGACACAATGGAGAATGCCTGCATCGGCGCTAAGAGCGTACGGACACATCCCTTGGGAAAAAAACACAATCAAAGGTTGTGCGCTTAGAGAGACAGAGCATTTGAACAAACCCAAACAATTCAGCATACTACGGTGGTGCATAGGTAACATGCACATTTGAGCTTACGAAAAATTCGGACTTTTCTATAGTTCCAAAAAATGTTTTCCATACAGCCAGTATATACGCTACCCGGCTTTAAATAGATACAATTTGAAAGTTATCTTTATCAAAATAAATTGTGATGGAACTTAATGTCTATGTATATTTCATAGAACCACCTCATGCCCATACCTCACTTTGGGTATGCTTGGAATTAATCCGTGTTTAAACGAAGATTGTGCCTCCTTTGGAATATGTTTTCCTTCAACAATTATTGAAATAGTATTGCTTTTACATTTCCTTAACAATCATAGCGTAGCAGCTCAAAGAAAAGCCCATTTTCTTTTTATCTATTTATCATTTTTGGGGGGGGAGGGGGAGGATATCCACATAAAAGTATCATTCGGAAATAATTTGTGGGTAAAATCATACCAAAATGCTTACCGGCCAACTCATACACATTCTTTCCACGTTTTATTTTCGTATCTGCACTTTATTCCCAAAATATTTCATTGATAACATATACATATATTTATATATATCCGGTATATATATATATATATATATATATATATATATATATATATATATATATATATATATATATATATATATATATATATATATATATATATATATATATATATATGATTATATTTAGCACCTAACCTGCGGAACTTAGGTCAATTAATATTCATGTGCAGCTTTAAAAACAACATAGGAAGTTACCAACAGACGTGTAATGAGTACTGAATTCCGCAAATTGGTAAAATAAAGAATATTTTTTTCAATAAATGTTTTAAACTATTTACGATTTTGACAAATTTATATATGAACTGAACACATTTATTCAATCAAATAACTTGCAAATGTTTTGTTGGCCAATTATGCTAAGCAGATTACTGTGTTGCACTTTTATTGAAATTGCATTATTGCCAAGAGAGAATCCACGACATTCTTCAACTCCAATTAGGTTGGGGTGCGTGATTAGAATGGCAATGGGGGGCTAAGGGTATGTAGGTGGTGTTCGCCGTTTACTACGGCACCCGTCACTACGGCATCCCTAAGTGGCAGAGGAGAAAGCAAGCAAAGCTACGAATTGTTATATCACAGTTCGTGTAGAATGCATTAGAGTCTGCCATTCAAGTGTAAGAGGTTTATACATCTGTGTTTCCTCCTCTAACCTACCCCAATTAATAATCTTAGCTTAAAAAGTTGTAAACGAGTCTGTAAATCATACCGAATGACAAAAATTCATAAATGATTATCTTTCAACAGGAAGAACCAAATTAGGACGGGTGTAAATGACATATGGTATGTCATATTTTATATTGATCTTACTAAACGAAAATTGTTTTAAGTAGAATGATTAGAATTTGTCATGAGTGATATGATAAATGGACACCACCCCACCACCCACCTTTTCCATACCGGGTTTGACAACGTATCTATCAATGGCATATATGTTTACCAAGCCTCTTGAATTATTGATCATAGGTTAGGTAGCCCTAAGTGTGTGGGTTGCAAGGATATCTGGGTGCCCTGATATTTTTGACGTAAAAAGAGATTTCATGGTACTTTTCTAGTATACTATATATATATATATATATATATATATATTATATATATATATATATATATAATATCTATATATATATATTATATATAATATA
>OZ012696.1:35275266-35327418 GCA_963942565.1 Maea johnstoni
TGGCTCCTCCCTGATCATAATATCAGGAACCAATGTAATCATCAAAATGTAAAACGTATATAGTACGGCGTAATTGGGAGATCCAAGAATCTGGAGGAATGGAAATTTCTGACTCACCCAGAGGGATGAAAAATGATATTGCACTCTAAAAAATGATATTGGATGAGGCGCTTGTGCCGAGTGCAATATTATTTTTCAGAGTGCAATTCAAATTGATATTGCACAAAACCAAAGTGCCATATTTGTTTTATTATATGCCTACTGCTCATTTAAATGCAAATTGTTTACTAATTTAAAGAATTATGAAAATGTAAATTGTATTGTTATGTTTTTCCATTTCCAGGTTTACCGCAAAGCATTTGGTTATTCTGAATTTCTAAGCTGTAATATATTCTTGCGTTAATTCAGTAATATCGAAATCAAAATACTGTAAATACCGGAAAAAAGTCACTTTCATTAGTTTCAGAAATGTAAAGATTTATTCATTTATTTTAAACATATGTTTTCTTAATTCCCTTCCTAATCATGATTTTTCAAGAAGCCCAAACTCTTCTGAGTTCCTTGTCTCAATTCATTTCTGTTGGGTTCCTTTTCAAGAGTTCAAGTTTAGAATTGAGTACATGAACCTCACAGCTCAGAGTCTGAGTGTTGGAAAGTAATACAGGTGAACTTGGATATGACAGACTCATTGGGACCAGAAAAAATGGTCCGTCATATGCAAAATCCGTCATATACATATGACTAATACTTGATATGCATCGGATTGGGACCAGGCTTATCGTCCGTCATATGCAAAAATCCATCGTACAGTGGTCCGTCATATCCAAGTTCACCTGTATTGCACCCCAGTATCAATTTTGTAAGGTGGTCATGTGACCATGATTTGACCAATCACAGCAGAGAATGAGCAGTACGCATAAAAAAACGTACATTGTCCGTCCAGTGCCCGCTGGGTCCATACTTGTTGCACTCACCTAAATGTTCAGTTTCCATTCTTTAAAAGACTCTGTCTACTTTGAATATCTGAAAGATATTCTGACCCTATATTAGTCCAAGAAAGAAACTCTAGACAAACCTTTCAGTATTTATGAGGTTGAGTTAGCTATCAAGAAGAGCAAGCTCAACGAGACCCCTGAGCCGGAGTTTGCTTTGTCATTTTTCTTGTTGTCATTGTTCTTGAACAATGATAAAGGACCACCTTTGCTAATATCTAATGTTGTACTCTTAGGGATAATATATTGAAATATCATATTTGTCTTAAGGTGATGGGTACCATTGCAAGCCAGTTAAAAGCCCTGTCCAAAAACACACCTCAAAGCAGCATAATCCTATAACTAGGTGTATCTCCAGGTTCCTGAGTGTTATCAGGTATAGAATATCATCGCCACCTGTCATTATTCAATCCATATTCTGTTTTATTTCAAAATTTACAACTTTTTTTTCAAATGACATATTCTCATTAATTACGCAGGTGATGGTTACTGCAGGTTCAGAGTTACTTTAGGGATATCATTGACTATGCCCAATAAAAAGTATTTTTTTGATTTTTTACTCCTGTCATTTGAAAAAAAAGTTGTAAATTTTGAAATAAAACATAATATGGATTGAATAATGACAGGTGGCGATGATATTCTCTACCTGATAACACTCAGGAACCTGGAGATACACCTAGTTATAGGATTATGCTGCTTTGAGGTGTGTTTTGGGACAGGGCTTTTAACTGGCTTGCAATAGTACCCATCACCTTAAGCAATTCCACTGTTTGCTATACAGTGGTATTCAAGGTAAAATTTCTATCCAATACATAAATATTTTTTTGCTATATTTCAATCATATCTTCAAGTGAATTGACAGAATTGTTCATTTTTTTCAATTTCCTTGTTCAGACTAAGAACATCTTATTTCGGCAACATACAACATGTAAAACTCATTCCTCTATTATATATCATCAGGTTAGTTTAAACGATGGCCACAGCTGACTCCTAGGAAAATAAACAAAAAAACTCTTAAAAAAACAAAAACGCTAAACCTGGGTTTAGGTGGTGGTTTTTTGCTGGGTACTCCTGTTTCCTCCACCACTTACAACTGGCTAGTCACGAACTAGCCACAATATGGCATAAGTGCGATGCAAAAACGAAACTCCTAATTCCAAAACTCAACTGAGACGAATATCCTGGTGGACGTGTGAACAAGCATATCTAGCGAGTGACCTGGGTTGCGAGTCACTGAAGGGGACACATTGATATGGCCTGCTGTCAGCCAACATATCCCAATGAACAGAATGCTGCATAGATTACACTGCAGGCGCACAGCAACAGCCGCAAACGTCGCACTGCACACTGGGCCTAATGTCACATGTGATTATTTGGTATTTTGCCCTATGAACTTCAGCTGTCCTTAAATGTTGTATAGAATGTTTTCTTCCATAACAAAAGGCACTTATACGCACATATATGCAATCGATGGAAATAACTAAAAGTTTCTTTCTCAAAAAAATGTATTGAGAATACTACGTGTTAGGTGGCAAATCGACCATGCCTAACTCGTTTTAATGATGTACATTTCCAACAATAGATGGCGTTGTCTGATAATCCTTTAAAATGTGCCATCTTGCTGCCCAATAGAAATGCTTCACATCAGGCCACTTGACCATGTGGCCACAAGGCTGCTGGTACAAACAACCCCCTATTGTGCTGCCAGCAGCCCTGCTATTTCACTACTGGCTGGACTGGAGTGAGCAAGCAGTACCCTAGCATCCAAGTATTTTACTCATATTACTGCTTTTCTCTACCAGATATTAGTTTATTCTAATACCCATAATGAGGATTAAAATATATTTTTGGGGGATGTGTAATAGTGACTGCAGATATGGTGATATCTCCTTATTAATGGAGGGAGTTACATTGCACTGTTTCCTAAATCCCAAATCAAGGTTGGAAGACTGTTCAATGGATCAAGATGTGTGGCAGATCCCATGAACAGCTTAAAAATAATGCATTTTTCAACACTTTCTGTTGCAATTTCCATTACAGATACATCATTATTTAACTCACCCTCTACTGAGCCGGTCCCTATGCCGTATGTGATCCGAAGATAACCTTGTTATAACCAACATTACACTCATCATATCCATTACCCGGGGTGCACTTGGGTATTTAGGGGGGCGCATACGTTCGTTATCAAAATTAAAAAATACCCCTAAAGCACTGATTTCTGGCCAAAAAAGCACTGGATGAACGGGAACACGTATTTTAACTTAAGATTGTATACCAACCACTCTGGGGGAACTCCAACATGACCATCCCATTCAATAACAGAATGTTAAAGAAAAATGTCATATTTATTAGGGATTTGTTTGACGACAATGGCCAACCTCTAACAAAGGAAATCTTAGAAAATAGAATAGGCTCAAACATTATGTTCACAACCTTCCAGGCACTTTGGAGATCAATGCCAGGCCAGTGGAAAATCGAAATGAGAGAGGAGCGACGTCAATTTAACCTCAATTTACCCCCAGTTCTAATGTGGCTGTTAAAAGATAGAAAGGGCACTAGAAACATCCGATCAATATGGGCAATAAAACACAACAGTATAACACCAGTTGGACAGGAGAAATGGTCTCTAGAAATAGAAAACCCTAACAATATTGACTGGAAAATGGTATACACTCTCCCAAGAAAGTGCAGATTGAATGCTCGGATCACTTACTTTCAGTATCAAATTAATCATAGGTCACTTGTAACCAACAAAAAGCTACAACAATTCGGACTAAGAGATAACAAGCTATGTGACAGATGTGATTCTATAGAGACCATTTCCCATCTCCTATTTGAGTGCCCTTTCGCACAAAATATCTGGACAGGGGTCGCAAGATGGCTTAATCAAGCTATCAACTCAGATGTGTATATGGACAAAGTTTCAATTCTGTTAGGAAACACAAAAAACGAAATAGTTACCAACTGTATACTTTTAATTGTAAAACATGAACTGTACAAAAGCAAATGGAATAGAACTGTGTTAAATGTACCAAGACTTAAACGCATTATTAAAACCCACATGGACCTAGATTGTTACTTAGGCACAATACAAGGGAAAAAAGATAAATCTCTTGGCAAATGGTCCTCAATTTTAAATGAATTACAAAACCTGTAACATCATAACTAGTGTCTGAAATATGTCTATCAATATTTCAACATGGTGTGTATAAATACTTGTCTCAAAATATTATTTATTGACTATAATACACACCAAGATTTGCAACTATGTTATGTACCTTTTATATATATACATTATCTACATGCTATATTACTATGTCTATGAGAACAATAAATTATAAAAAAAACACTTAAGATTGTATAATCCTCTGCGTGTTTAGCGGCAGCAAGTGGCGGCAGCAGACTCGGAAGCCCCGTCACTTCGGGAGTCACTCGGCGTCAGAGCCGCGTATATTTCGTGGATTGTAAGGGGATTTTGACCCCCATACTTCGTACCTTGGTACAAAAAAGTACCCTTCTTTTACAAAATCGCGGACATGCAGAGGTCTTAAAAAAGACCCCTTCTTCCGCGAAATATGTAACGAAGGTGCCCTCCCCCCCCCCCCCCCCCCCCGGGATACATTACCACAACCAGGATTGTTCCGGTCAAAAAGTACAACCATTCACAGAAGATGCAGTCCTTTTCCACAAAGGGGTCATAATGATTCATATACTAGTAACACACACTCTCAAAAATTGTGCCTTGCATGCATTCCCTTATTCATAGACATTTTTAACAAACACCATTTCTTCTCATTAGGTTTGCAAAGCCGTTGAGGCAAGATAGAATGTTTCCAGTAACTTAAAAGCTAACTGGTGTTTTTCCCGGGTAGTTTGGTTAAAGCACTGGCTAGGAGCGGTCCAGTCCTCAATGGAAGAATTCGCGACAATAAACATAACATTAAACCAAGCTATACAAATAACCCCAATGGATTGTATGCTACTTGTATGTAGTATCTCCAACCTATATAGAAATGTAGATCATTGTGTACGATAACATTGACTTGAAGAAATCAATAAATATTTGTGTCAGTTTGGTGGACGCGCCATGTATATGTATGTGGGTAATATTGGAAGATTATAGAGTGATTGAGAGATGGAGTGGAGATTGTTTACCTTAACAAAATCGCATACTCAATTGCACATAAACCTAGTATCAAGATAACTTCGCTTTAAAAAAAAGACAATCAATACACACATTCGTATATATATATATATATATATATATATATATATATATATATATATATATATATATATATATATATATATATATATATATATATATGATTTTATTTCATTTTATTCGGTCTAGTAAGATGTGTATTACATAGCATTTGGCACACAAAAAATCATACATAACGGTGACTAGATGGAGAGTCAAAAACCGCTATGCAATAGTATCCTAACCAGATATATACACCAAAATTTAGAAACTTATTTCCATAGTGGTCCCAGTCTGCCCATAATCCAATGGCATCACATGTAATGATCAACTCCACTGCTCAAGATTGATATAACAACAACATCGTATAGTATAATAAAACGTTCGGACTAGAATTGATGATTTTCTTCTTATGACTCAGAGAGGACTGACATTAAATGTTTTTTGCATCTCACTTTAAAAAGAGATTTACTGAACGTGGTTTGGATCTGGTCTGGTGTTATATATATATATATATATATATATATATATATATATATATATATATATATATATATATATATATATATATATATATATATATATATATATATATATATATATATATATATATATATATATATATATATATATATATATATATATATATATATATATATATATATATATATATATATATACATATATATATATATATATATATATACATATATATATATATATATGTATATATATATATAAATACATAAATATATAAATACATATATATATATATATATATATATATATATATATATATATATATATATATATATATATGTTGCAGAGGAATGGGTTTGCACCAACCAAATTTTGGGCTTAACCTCAACTGTAACCCTAGCAACAAGCGGCTCCCTCTTTCGTTGCTAAGTCAACCGTTAGGTTTAAGTCCAAAGTCAGACAATTCTCTAAAGCCTAGAAGGGCAAATGCGTCATCAGAATGATTTAGGTTCAAAATGAGCGTATACATGTCACTTTCAAATAATACCTCACCCGAACAGGCCCTCTTCAGCACTTCTTAATTATGACTTTCAGAAATTAGCAATAGGCCTGAGGCGGCCACACGGGCGCATCCATGTTATCAGGCTCATGGCATCGTGTGAGCACCAGCTGTGCCATCAGTGCTCAAGAGAAAGCAGCAATAAGGACCCTGACTTCCCCTTTCCTGCTTCAAATTTTCATTCATGGGTTTCCTCTAGAGATCACAATCTCCTAAGATGAAACCTCTTTACTTGTCTGTTGTATACTCTAATAAGCCTTGGAAGATATATTATGTGGCTTTCCTTTGATTTGTATTGCATTGTTGGCTAGACACCATTATTTTCTAATTGCTATGAAATCAGGTTGTGCTAGTCACTTGCAGGAAATTGCAACAATTGGGTCAGCTTACAGGAACTGTTGGGAACACTGCAGGACTTATTGGTATGTGTATTCCTTCTCTTCAGGGATCATGTGAGTCTGAGGGAAATGTTCCCTCTGGATGAGTCAGAAATTTCCATTCCTCCAAATATTTTGACATTTCATTACAGGGATCAAAGTACATGGGAATACACAAAAACTGTTGCTCATCTAGATGTTTCCAAAGATTTTCAAAAGAAAAAAGGAAGGAAGAGAAAATCTACAGAAGCAGAAATCATTCAAGCCAAACAGATTCTACTCCAGTGGATCAGTATGGACATACCATGCAGCAATGATGGTAAAGAACATGAAAATGACGGGGATGAATCAACTGGTATGCACATACCAAGTACAGATAATTTCTCAGAATATGAGACCCCCCTTTACGATGCAAGCAGTACTCCAGACAGTGAGTTGAAAAGCCTAGATGATGATCCATCACCAGACTTTGTGCCTGGAAGTGGTTCCAAAGATTCCTCTGAGGATGATGTTAGTGAATGTGACCAACTGGACAACACAGAGACTGGCTGCCATGGAGGGAAAAAATAATTTATTGAGTGTGTTTCAGAAAGTGCTGAAGAATCAGAAAATGACAGTCTGAGTCTAGATTCTGCATATTCGGCTGCTATTCATAATCTGGTAAGTGGTATTGGTATTGGAACACTTCTTCCACTGACTTCACATATTGAACCATCTATGATACTGTATTTTAACTGATGGTGTGCTGGATGTACTTGTATTTCCTCTATTGATGTGAAGATTTGAAGCATGTTGGTCAAAGAACCCTCTATCCAGAAATTACTATCAATTGCTAATAAATATTTGATGTTAATTTTTGACATCTAGATGAAACACAATTTCTTTCTCCAAATAATTTTGTCTTTACCTAGGGGTGGTGTACCTCCCAAAAAATTTCAGATGAGCAATAAATCCTAATTTGCTCCTGAATTCCTTTCTAGACAGTCAATACTTGCTCACATTTTGACACTTTTTTGAAGAAATAGCTCACATTGAAAGCTCAACTGCATCAAAATTTCTTTAAATGTTTAACTGCTTACACCAAAAGGGGTTAGGTTCAGATTTGCACCAACAACATTCTTGAAACTCGTCTCTTGCTTTTTGCTTTACTTTCAAACTTATTCAAATGCTGACCTGAATGTGTGAGTTCATAAGCAAAAATCTAGCTAACACAAGTATTCCACTAAGCTCCCCTCTTTATGGGTGTGACTTAAAACTCATGAGGTAATTGTGGGCTAAAACGTTTACCTGTGGGGCATGGAGCAAATCTCTCACCTCTCAGGATCTAGGGTATAGAGCAAAGTAACAAAAGCATTCATTTTGTACCAGAACCTCACTAATGAAACTTTTCTATTACTTTGCTTTCAATAAATCTTTTTCAGAATAAATCACTTCGCAGACTGCCTTCTTTGCAATTCAAAGAAGTACCTGAGCCCCAACCGTCCACTAGTAATGCATCACTTGAGGCCTTCAACACCAATATTTAGGAGGCACCAGAATGTGACCGTTGCCATCCAGAGATAAAAGGTATTATATTCTAAATAAATTCAATCTTATCAACATGTGTTTCTGGGCATTGCTGGTATATTCCTAACAATGACAAGGAATGATAGAATGTTATAAGTCCTTTTCACCTGAAATTTGTCACTTTATTTTGTACATCCTGCCTTCAAAATATGGGAATGATGCTCCTTAAATCCCAATAACCCTTCTAGGAGGATAAATATTTTACAAATTGCCACTACCAAATTTGATTATACGTTGAAATGGCTAGAAAAAATATTGGAAATATCTGCTGTCTTGCTAATACAGTTAGACTGACACCACATCCTTTTATCCATGAGAAGTTGGAGATAGTGCCTTACTATTTGGTAGGAAAGGTAATTTTAATGAAAATGTGTTTGGACATCTTTTGTTTTCTGTGAAATGAGTTCAATTGTGTCAAAAGTTTGGTTTCATCTGTCCCTCTTACCCGGGCCTTTGCCCATGGCCTATTGGTGAGGTGCTGGTCACTCAAGCTATGCATTGTTCCACCTCTGTCCAGACAAACTTACACTCTTAAGGTTGAGGTTTGAGTCCCGCCTGCAGGGCCAAATCCAGGATTCCAGTGAGGGGCACGTCAGATGACATTCAGGGTTAAAGTGCAATCTGAGGCATTTTAGTCATAGATATGGCTGTGGTGGTGTGGTGTAAAGAAGGACCCATTGGTAAGGGGTGGGGGGTTCACTTACCCCCTGGAAACCAACCTGGATTCACCCCTGGCCTAAGATATAAAGCGGCTGAGTGCTAGTGGCCTAGCGAAAGGCTTTGGTCTCCTCCACTAATAACAAATGGCTAGACTTGATTTACCCTGTATTGGCAGGAAAGTTGATGTTATTCAAAATTCCCTCTAACCCATAGTCTGAAACACTTTAATTTGATATGCCTATTTGAAATTAGCTCCAACTATTGTTTAAAAGAACCTCCTTGCCGACAATGTCTCTTAACTGGCCACTAATCACTGCCCAATTAAATATTGTATTGCTTTAATTGAGTGTATTTCTTCAATTTTAAGAAAAAGGAAAAAAAGAGGATCCAAAAGAAATTTGGCGACGAGTGAGGGATTTCTTAAATAAAGAGTACGGTGGGTATTCTATTTAATTAGTTTGTATGTACACATTAGAATAATGACCATCTTAATATTTTGCAGTCTTCCTTACTTGACTGAAATTACTGTTTGGTATTGCTCTGTAATTATTTTTTTCCATTCCTTTCATTATAAGAGAGCCCATTGTCTTTCAAGCAGAAGAATTAATGATTTCAATCATGGCAGTGTACACCAAACTAAATACCTTAAACTGCAGAGCAAAAATACTTGAATTTGTATTTTATGCTTTTTTTTTCATTTTTTAAATTTCATGAACCTCCTTAACTACAAATTCGCATATGTTTGCTGGTCAGGGAAATCAAAAATGTTACCTACTTTGACATCCTTCATTTCTTGTTTGTCAGGTATATACAATAGTTTACATAAAAGAGTATAAAAATAAGCATTTTTATGTTCATGTCCATGGCTATTGGCAAATCGATCAATGTGAAATATATATGCACCAAAGTTTCAAGAGTTAACAGTACTGGATTTCCCCAGTAAACTTCACAGAAATCTGTCATCCAAAATGTGTATAGCTTCTATTATTTTCCTTGAAAAACAGTCAAAGTATGGAAACTTTTTTCAGCCAATTCATGGACACATTCAAATACCTGTCAACCTATAAACACAAGTTTATTGGATTGATTTATTATTTTCAGCCAGGTTCATTGGGGATGATGTTTTGTTGCCTTATGGAAAACTGATGGCTGAGGGAAGCAATATCACCATCAATCTTCCGGAGAATATTGCATTGAAGGACTCCAGCCACTATGGCCTTGAGACCCTCAAGAAGATTTTCGATCATGGTGTAACCTTCAACAGCATGGTGTAAGTAACAGTGTATAGACTATTCCATAGAGTGCATGTTATGATTACTTCACAGATGGATGTGAATTGATTCTTACATCCTCTCTCCTTGCTTATTGTCCAGGGTAGGAGAAAAATGCAACAACTTGCAGGTATGCAATGTTTTCAACATCAAATTCTAGCATTTTATTTGGCAAAAGAGGATAACATTTTACAGTATATAAAAGACATTATTTTGCCACTGGCTTGTGTGCAGTAAATGAAATGAATCCCGCGTCTCTGTGAAGCTAGGAGCCCATAAACGATGTTTGCTGCCTCTTTTCCTTAAATTATACATTTGGTCCATAGGGTGGATCAAAGTTGATCCACATTGAAAATTTGCAAGAGACTTTTAAGATTTTGTGGAAGTTCTTTCATGCGAGTTACATATTCAATACAGTAGGAAATGAAGTTCTGTACTTGTTGAACTCCAAAGTTCCAAAACTTTTCGTATGATTATATGCAGGAGAAAAAACCTTTTTTGAGTGCAATTCTAACATCAAGTTGCTGCGTAACATGAAAAAACTATTCACTCAAATTTGGAGAGACTGAGCAGTTTTGGCATTCACCCTCATTTCTTATCCATGGAGTCTTATCCGATTTGTTTAGCAGAACACTACATAATCATTCTTGCATTTCAATCGTAGTTTAATCATGAATGCCATCGCAAAATGAAAATGTCAGGCTTTGAGTGTCATTTGAATACAGCAAGTGCTGTATTCATATATACAAGATAGAAATGTGGTTTTCCTTGCACTTGTCACAAGAATCAAAGAAAAGTGTACAGAAATACCCATAAAATGTAACAAAATTATAAAAAAAACAAAATTTACACCATCACAGCCCTACACAACACAACATGTGCCGGAATGGACTACAGTTGTACCGGTAGTATGGCAGAATGTGCACACCATGACTTCGGACAATTGTCCCAACTTGTCAGCACACTGTGCAATCATTCCGAGGAATACGGTATGTTTCCGAATCCAATCATACAAATTCAGCATTGCATGTTAGTTAAACAGACATTTTGCTTGAAGTAATTTGACATAGCTAAAGGGCTCAACACACACCATAGCCCTACTAGAAAATGACAGTACATCATGGCTGAGGGCTCGGAAAACTCTCTCCCTACTAGCCCTACCTGGCTAGTCCATCTTGTGCAACTTTTCCATATGCCTTGCCTTCGAGATCTGTAGAGGGCTAGTGAAAGTTGAAGTAGGGCTAGTAAAAGCTGGGGACAGGTAGCCCTACTTTGGCTAGCAGAATCTTTTGGTGCTGATAGCTGTAGTTTACATGCAATGATGCCATCAACAAGGATCTATATGTAATGTCATACTTGCATGCACCATTTAGTTTTTATGTCACGTATTAGAATTTCAGTGCAGGTAAACATTTTGAACATAGAACTGCATGCTTCAGGACGTGGATTTACAAGTTTCAGTGATGCAAGCCACTGTTTTTGTCTGACTTTACCAACAGGAAATATATGAAAACTAACTCTGCTAGCCTGTCTTTTTGTACAGCTAGATATGTGTAGTCCATCTGATTGTGATGGGGCTTCTCCCACAGAGAAGTGGTCTTGCACACTAAACACCCACAACTATCCAAATTCAGGGTTCATAACCCACCTGAGGTAATGGGAGCGTGTCATTAAGTTTGTCGAAAAGTTGATGGTTTACTCTGGATTCCTTCCCACCAAAATTGACTGGTCATGTTTTGCCCCCAAATGACAGAAGTGATGATGATAATCAGAATTCCATTCTATTCTATTTCGTACTTTGATATTTCATTACAGGGATCAAAGTATATGGGAATACACAAAAACTGTTGCTCATTTAGATGTATTCAAATATTTTCAAAAGAAAAAAGGAATGAAGAGAAAATCTTCAGAAGGATAAAACATTCAAGCCAAACAGATTCTACTCCAGTGGATCAGCGAAGATGGTGAAGAAGATGAAAATGACGAGAATGAATCAACTGGTATATATGGACATACCATGCAGCAATGATGGTAAAGAAAATGAAAATGATGAGGATAAATCAACTGGTATGGACACACCAAGTACAGATAACCTCTCAGAGTATGAGACCCCCCTTTACGATGCAAGCGGTACTCCTGACAGTGAGTTGAAAAGCCTAGATGATGATCCATCACCAGACTTTGTGCCTGGAAGTGGTTCCGATGATTCCAGTCTGAGGATGATGTTAGTAAATGTGATCAATTGGACAACACAGAGACTGGCTGCCATGGAGGGGAAAAAATATTTTATTGAGTGTGTTCCTGACGTACAGTGCTGAAGAATCATAAAATGACAGTCTAGATTTTGCATATTCGGCTGCTATTTCTAATCTGGTAAGTGGTATTAGTTTTGGAACACGTCTTCCACTGACTTCACATATTGAACCATCTATGATACTGTATTTTAACTGATGAGGTGCTGGATGTATTTGTATTTCCTCTAATGATGTGAACATTTGAAGCATGTTCGTCAAAGAACCCTCTATCTAGAAATTGCTATCAATAGCTAATAAATATTTGATGTTAATTTTCGACATCAAGATGAGACACAATTTCTTTCTCCAAATAATTTTGTCTTTACCTAGGGGTGGTGTACCTCCAAAAAAATTAGCAAATTTCAGATGAGTCTTAAGACAGCAGATACTAATTTGCTCCTGAATTCATTTCTAGACAGTCCAAACTTGCTCACATTTTGCCACTTCTTTGAAGGAATAGCTCACATTGAAAGCTCAACTGCATCAAAATGTCTTTGAATGTTTCACTGCTTACACCAAAAAGGGTGAAGTTCATATTTTCACCAACATAATTCTTGAAACTTGTCTCTTGCTTTTTGCTTTACTTTAAAACTTATTTAAATGCTGACCTGAATGTGTGAGTTCATAAGCAAAAATCTAGCTAACACAAGTGTTCCACTAAGCTCCCCTCTTTATGGGTGTGACTTAAAACTCATGAGGTAATTGTGGGTTAAAACGTTTACCTGTGGGGCATGGAGCAAATCTCTCACCTCTCTGGACCGAGGATATAGAGCAAAGTAACAAAAGCATTCATTTTGTACCAGAACCTCACTGATGAAACTTTTCTATTACTTTACTTTCAATAAATCTTTTTCAGAATAAATCCCTTCGCAGACTGCCTTCTTTGCAATTCAAAGAATTACCTGAGCCCCAACCGCCCACTAGTAATGCATCACTTGAGGCCTTGAAAACCAATACGGAGGCACCAGAATGTGACCGTTGCCATCCAGAGACAAAAGGTATTATATTCTAAATAAATTCAATCTTATTAACATGTGTTTCTGGGCATTGCTGGTATATTCCTAACAATGACAAAAAAATGATAGAATGTTATGTCCTTTTCACCTGAAATTTGTCACTATTTTGTACATTCTGCCTTCAAAATATGGGAATGAAGCTCCTTAAATCCAAAAAAACCTTCTAGGAGGATATTTTGCAAATTGCCACTACCAAATTTGATTACACGTTCAAGAAATGGCTAGAAAAAATATCTGCTGCATTGCTAATACAGTTAGCCATGGTTTTGAGCAGTTTTAAAACAACAATGATTTATGTTGGGTATATGAATTTAATGGCTGTATGGTTTAATTTAAAGGTTGTATGTCTTTTTGGAACTATTCAATAATATTATGCATTGCTCTCCAGAATATACTTATTCACTGAATAGGGAAAAGTATTGCAAGCATTCCATGAAAAAAATCACTATTTTCGGATATCCGAAATTCAGCTGAATTTCGGATATCCGTAATTCATTTACGGATATCCGAAATTCATTTACGGATATCCAAGATTCAGCTGAATTACGGATATCCAAAATTCATTTACGGATATCCGAAAATCAGCTGAATTTCCAATATCCAAAAATCGCTCTAAATTTGCACCAGCTCCACCTTTCGAGAGAATTCCATTTTTAAAGTATCAATACGCCACATATATATTCTAGGTGTTAAGTCATCTATTTATAACTATTTTGACATATTTTTCAATTATTTTCTTCCTAAATAGACTTAGCTTTGGTGTTAAGTTAAGGTTAATACATGTTAATACACAAATTGACACGATAATATTATTGTATTATTGGTGAAAACATGTGGTTTAGTATGCAGACATAACTTTCCCCCACGTGTGATGTAGGATAACACGAACAAGTAGTTCCCCATAAAAGACTAAATAATCATTAAGAGAGTCCTTTAAAATTACCATTTACTTTAATGAAAGTTCACACTGTCAGTGACTTGTTTTGTGTTGTATTTATACATGTATCTATATACATGGACAAGTCACAGACAACTTTCAAGTGTTGTCTTCTTGCCTTGTAGGGGTCGGATGAACATGAAACTTCGTTGGAGCCTTCCTAAGAGGGTGATCTACACCATCACCATAATCATTGGATTTTTGTAGGACAAATTTTCAGGTAAAAATATATCACCATGCAGTCACCAGTCATTATTCAGATAGAAAAACCTCTGAGCTAGATTCGGCTCCAGTTCTTACTGGATTCTTAGATGAATCTAGACAGATGGATTTGTTGCCACAGATCTTGTTACAGAGCCGCTGACACACCTAATCGTGCTGAACCTAGTGTCTGTGTGACGTCACTAACCAACAAAGATCAATGAGTGAACTCGTATCATTTACATTACAGAGTAAGTTGTACACCAATAATGCACCTCTCAAGTGTCTTTTGTCAACGTCCGGGCAATTAGTTTTGTCCATGTTGTCAATCGAGACCTGCTGGTTGCGTATATACTGTGACTCAACATTCATGCTGGATTCAAGGATGTGAATTTTTTAGCATGTGTAGGTTCACTAGGTTGGATTTTAGCCCTTTGTGTATTATTTACTAGTATCCTCATAGTCTTCAATTTGTTTCATTTGCAATACTTAACTACCATATAAACATTAAAAGCCTAAGTATAGCATGTAAGAAAATGAATATCAAATTATATAATTGTCAATCTCAACATGCTTGTTGTACATCAGTGTAGATTGACAACTCAATGACAGATTGTCTGTAAAGCTATGGAGCTATGGAGATCCATCAACCTTTCAATTATGACTAGTATTGGTAACTCATCTTCTACCTGCCCATCTAATGAAAGTAAGTATTATTTAATAGTACATTTTAAATTAAATTTAATTCATTAAACCTGCTCAGTTATAGTCTGGCATTCACACTAAGTCAATTTTTGGACAGTTTGTAGATAATGGTTTGTGGTTAAGGGAAACACAGCTATGCCAAATGTGATGTTCAGGTTAAAAGGATGTTTAGTCTAGATAATATCAAGTGGATGCACTCTCAATTTTGAATAATGTCACAAGGTTTTGTATATGGACATTTCATATGCCAGGTACTACTGAGGCGCCTACCAGACACAGTTTTTGAAAGTGTGACCCAAGAAAACCCTGAAACAGGAAGTGTGTCAGGCCATGAGGAACTCAAAGAGGAATTGGATATAGGTGAGAAAACAATATGTATAAAAATCAATCTTTATTAGTGGATGATAACTAGGTTCCCTACATGACTCTAATGAAGTATGTTAATTTTGCTTGTCCATAGTTGTTGTTTATTTTATGTCCCCACTAGGTAGTGAATGGTCATAAGACATTGGTCATCCACGCGAGAGGCTCTAGCATGAGAGACCAGTCAGCAGAAACAGATATTTAATATGATCAAACAACTGCAAATGCAGGATCATAGAATTCACAGGCACTGCTTCGTTGGAACCGAAGAGGAACTCCGACGTTGGATGGCGTTCCCTAATTGCAAATTTGGCATCACCGCTAAAGCAATAGAGGTACCCACCCAAAAATCAACCATACGGGCTATTCCAGCTGACAGGTTATTGCTGGAGTCTGATTCCCCAAAACTAATACCGAAAGGTGGGGATAGGGCTCTAAATACACCTTGGCAGTATGGCTGCACACTGCGTCAGGTCTCCGCTACTACTCTGGTGAAACAATGTAACCAAAATGCGAGAGATCTGTACCGGTTCTAAAAACAGTAGAAGCATTCCTCCGAAGCCTCCCAGCTTAACCGCTGTGAGTGCTATGGGAGCGGCCCAATAAATCTTATCCTGTGCGTCAAATATGTTCATTGTGTGTTCCTAAATTGCTTCCAAACTCCAATCTGTGTGTATCCATGTAATAAATGTAAGAAGTTTGATGATATTCCGTGACCCCATCATTTGTTCATTTCGAGTGAGAAAGGTTGAACTGGGTCAATGCTGAGATGCAGGAATGGGCCCGTAAGGGTATTTGGGAATTGTAACCCAATTTTTGAAATGTCACAGATTTGGCCTATTAGTGTAATAAATGTGCAAAAGAGAGTATTGGAGGTTACAATTATTGAAATAAACATACATTAAAACTGAAATAATGAATTCAAAAGTAAATATATATAAAAAAGAAATTCATTCAGATTATATCTATCTATTCCAGAATGGCTGGTTTCAAGATGTCTCCTTTGAACAGCTGAAACCAGATGTGTTGGCTCCCATATTGAGGGCATTCTATGCTGAGGTTAGGACCAAGAAAGGAGACATGTGTTTCGAAGAGTGGCTACATAAATCTTCGTTCTGGACTTCAGCGCCACCTGTCATCACCCTAGTATGGCTGTACCTTCAACATAATGAGCGTTTCGGTATTCCAACAGGCCAACAAAGTCTTCCACGGGCCAACTGAAAAAACTGAAAATATCAGGAAAGGATCAGACTCAACATAAAGTTCCATTCTCAAGTGCAGATTATGAAAAACTGACTGAATATTTTGCCAATAGTATAGTTACACCTATAGGTCTCCAACAGAAAGGTTTTCTTTGCTATCATTTTTCAATATGAATGACGAGGGAGGGAAGGGTTAAGGGAACTGCATAAAGGAAGATCTGTTTTTTTAAAAGATGGGGAAGGGAATGAATATGCAAAACTTGCATACCATGAATTTGTATCGCCGATACAAACAGTCTGCAATCGGCTGAAACAGACAAACGTATGTACACAGAGCCTGGAGAGGCAGATTGTTCTGTTGCCAGTTTGAGGAAATATATTTCCCTGTTACACCCAGATAAGAATACTTTCTTTAAGAGACCAAGCAAGACCACCAATGGGGCATGGTACGACAATATGGCAGTTGGGCGGTCTACGTTAGGTAGTTATATGAGTAAATGTCTCATGATGCTGGTCTCTCAACTATTTACACTAACCATTGTTTGAGGGCTTCCACTGTAACCTTCCTAACGAGACAGGGAGTGTCCAATAGTGACATCTTCTCTGTCACTGGTCATAAACGAGAAGAAAGTCTTGTTAATTACTGGAAAGAGCCTAGTGATTCTAGGGAACGTGAGCTCTCTAAAATGCTGCATAGCAAAGGGAAGACACCTCAAGAAAACAACGAAACCTGTCCCAACAACCTCAAACGCTGAGAATTTTGTCCCAGTAGCCTTAAGCAGCAGCACAAATTCATCTCTTTATGCCCCATCAGTTGCCTCTGCAGACCTAGCTCGGTCCATGTTTGCTGACTCTATATTCCCTGGTCCAGTGAATGTAACTGTCAATGTTCAGAGAAGCAAGGTCCACGTACAAAATGAGGTTTAAAATGAAATTTAATAAAGTGAATTGGTGTAACTATGATCAATATTGTAATATATATATAACATAAATGTACTAAGATATCAGCTAGATTGTGTTCCTGAGGGGTGTACTACATCTGTTATACAAAAATAAAACTAATTGTTATTATTTCAAATGTTGGAGTTGTGTTCTGTTTACACCTCTATCGGGTCTTCTATTCTCAGTGCCAGCTCGATACCAGAGCGAGGTCAGGCTTGCCGAGCGAGTATTAGAGCACTTCATGAAAGTGGAGTAAGTTAAATGTTTCAAATTTATAGTTTCTTCTTTCATCATGCTATAATAGCGATTCAGTTAGCGGTGGAGAGCCGGCTCTCAACCGCTAACTTAATCCCTATATCATGTTCGCAGCAAGCAGACTGTAAAGTAGGTGTCATGCATTGTTTTATTCTAATTTCAGATCATCATTTACAACTTTCACCTCAAAAGATTTTTGTCAATAACAAGCGATTTATAGATAGAGGATGACCCTTAAAGTGGTAAAATTACCCACTAAGATTGGCTAAAACGGCACAGGTTTGCACTACAATAGATTGAAGAATGGCCGACAGTCCAACCGGTCAAACCACAAGCATCTGTAATCGAAGATATGGTCATATAAGTGCAACAAAACATGAGAAAAAAACGAATTTCAAGTGGTCTGTTATGCTTGTTTACTATATAAGAATTACTTTTTTATAGAGTAAACAAGCATAACAGACCACTTGAAACTCGTTTTATCTTCGTATTATCGCACTTGTATGTCTACATTTTTGATAACAGATACATGTGTTCTGACAATAAGATGCTACACAGTTTTGTTTCACTATTTTGATGCAATTTCCATGCTTTCATGGGAACATCAATGATGTTTATAGTGTGTCTGACTTAAGTTTGGTAAAAGCTTCTTCCTTTTTTTGTGACAAAGCATTTGAGTTTGCCATCCAAACTTAGCAAACCTCTTTGGAGTTATGTATGTATGAACTCTGCAAAATGTTGATTTTGCTAATTAGGTCCCATATTAAGATTTGACTATTGCCAACAATAATACAAATGTGAGTGATCTCGCATGTTTGTATTGTTGGCAATGGGCAACTTTTACAATGGGACCTCATGAGCAAAATAAACATTTTGTGGAATTGAGACAAAAGTACATTTACGCATACGCGGTTTGCCAAATTTGGATGGCAAACTTAAAAATGTTTTGTCACAAAAAAATGTTTAAAAAGCAATTTGACAAACTTGAGTCAAACTATAGTCATGTTCAGTAATACAGGTGAACTGGCTCAATACTGACGTGTTTTATCCAGACTTTCGGATTTATCACAGACATTTCAAGGGCCCTGTCCCTCCCAATACATTTACATGCAAATTTCAGTTCTTATTACAGACAATTTAATCCATACCTCGCCTAAACCGGACAATTTTTGAGGCACGCTATTTACAATTTCAGATTTAAAAGCATGCTTTTATCCGGATCGCCAATCATGAATTGAGCGCGCCCTATCACATGATACGATGCGCCCAAGTGATTGCCACAGAGCAGAAATATGGAATGCCATTAATGCATTTATTCACCATTTCTCATTAAAGAAAAACGATTTTTCTTTAAAGGAAAATCATTTTTTTAGTCAACCTAATCAACCAAACCGCACCCCCTCACCTGGACCCGATATTGATTTCACTTATTTGAAATCTGTGATATGGAGTTTAGGTAAAGGCCATTAAGTAAGAGCATGAGGAGGAAATTTTACTGTGGGTGGGACAGGGATTTGATAATTACAATTTATTGGACCCCTCCCCCACATCCAACAACTTGAATCCTGTTTTACCCCACCATCCTTGTCTGAATTCTTGCCATTTATTACACATTTTTTTCTGCGAAAATGAAACCTCCTATCAATTAAGTTTTCGGAATGTAAAAATAACATTTAAAGAATGAAGATATAAAAAAATGTCATTGATTTTTCTTTTTTTATTCCTTCATTGTTATCTTTACATGAATGAATCAAATTATAGCAATACATTACAATAATGATACTGAAAATATTCTTTTTCCGATAAAATGAGTTATTGGTATTATTATTATTATTATCATTATTATTATTTTTATCATTATTATCAAATATGTGAAGATATGTGTATAACCAATCATGTTTTTTGTATGAAATCATCATGCTTCTGTGCATCTGGCTTAGGAGGAGTTGCCTATAATACAACAAGTGCAAGCAATATCTCCTTATGCAGTGATTACTTTTAAAATAATGAAGCCCATGTGTTCACACTTTTCAGATGATGCATGGCTACCTTCGTCCATGAAATATCAATGTTCAACGAAAACGGGTGAGGAAGGGCTTAGAAAGAATTCTGAGGGTGTTGTACGCCGTTCTTAACAAGCTATTAAACGTCGCACATACAATGTCGCCACACTGAGCAATGATCGCAGGTAAGTATTTATCATAAAAAAGAAATTACTTCTAATTTCCTGTTTTATTACTAAATTCTTACCTGCTCGCTTGGGCTTGCTCTGGTCACCCAAAAGGAAGGCTCTCATTTGGCAGTCTCTCCCTATGGAAGATCCTTGCGATAACATAGAGGAGGGCTACTAAATGTAGCCTCAAAAAAATAAAAATAGACCGTAGTTTGCGTGATCCCCGCTAGGGGCCGCACTAATACCGGTCATGATGTCACAGTTGGCGCATGCGCCTTCATCCTCTTCTTTTTTAGGCGCCATATTGCTCTGCCAATCGGTACTCAAGCTCTCCGAAGTTTACGCTCGTTCTCCTCAGAATTTGAGCATACAGTCCAGACACACGAGCGAGTATAACCGTAATCGTGTTACATATCGCTGGGACAGGTAAATTGTCTGTATCTCTGTGTATATCTGTACTTTTATTGTCTTTGTTGTCTGACCTTCGACCAATGTCGTTGGCCAGTGTCTACAGCGTCGGTCCCGCGGCGGGACGACCATCCTCTCAGATTCTGTGTGGGGCTTCGCCCTGCCCGAATTTCACCACACGCCCTTCTCCTACCGAACCCTGGATCGTGCTGTTCTCGACACACTTGTCATGTGTGCGAATCTTGGACGGAGGAGGTTTGGGCTGGGTTTGACACCTGGATGACCAAGCGTATCAAACGGTCTGAGAGGGACGCGGCTTATAGGGCTAGGAAGTCCAAAGCCCGTAGAGAACGATCATGTTCTCCTCATCCTAGCGAACCTTTGGGTTCGCAAACGGAGCGAGGTCGAGCCAGTACTCCACGTACCGCAGCTACCTCATCTGCAGTAACTTCCGCATCTGCGCTAAATCCCGCAATCGTGCGGTAACTACTGCATCTGCGGGAAATCACGCAATCGCGGTAACTTCCGCAATCCCGGTAACTTCCGCATCTGCGGTAACTTCCGCATCTGCGGTAACTTCCGCATCTGCGGTTACTTCCCCATCTGCGGTATCAGTACCTCCTTCCGCATCCACGGGGAAGGTACCTGGGGACAAATCTCCTAATCCTGAACACAGGAGGAGATCTCCCAGGAAGGCTGTGCCTTCATCTCGTTATCGTAACGAGTTGCCTCCGGCAAAGAAGCTCCGCGGAGCTGCTGCTCCTAGTAAGAAAAAAGGGGGGACCACGAAGAGTGGTGCCTCAGAGGGGTCTTTAGGCCCCACTACTAGGAGCAGCACTCGGAGGATTGCTTCGGCTACCGCGACCACATATGCGGTGAACACCGCACCTGCGGTAACTCCCGCGGTAGCACCATCTCCACCAGTCAGACGGACCCGCTAGGGGGTGACCCCTATGTGGACCTTTTCGGGGAGGACTCAGAGGGGGATGACATCCCTTGCGGCCAGCAAGAAAATATTGAATGTTTATCCCAGTTAGCGGAGCAATTGGGCTCCCAGGGCCATGGTTGGGAGGATCTTTTGCCTCCTCCAATCCTGACCCGGCCTATACAGCCGCAGCCACAGCCGGCACCAAGCGTGCCTCCGGTGCTCGACATCACGGCTTTGGTGGCGGCGCTGAAGGAGGTAACTCCTCCTCCCCCGCCCCCCGCAACCAGAGATGACACAGTCACTCCTGGCAACAACTCAGTCACTGGCGGCAATCTCTCAAAAGTTGGAGAAGCCGGCTGTTCCAGAGAAGAGACCAAGGTCTCCCCCTCTATCTCCGTCGAGGCACTCGCCTCCCCCGTCCAAGAGACTTCACCGCTGTGAGGGCTCCATCTCGCCTACCAGGATGAGGTCTGGCCGGTCGTCATCGGCATCTTTATCTCCGGGTCAGTTCTCTGACCAATCAGAGGACGAGGAGGATGATCAGTTAGCTGATCAGGTAGAGGAGGTCTTTGACCCCTGTGGCGTTCCGCCTATGGAGGCATGGTCCGAGCTCGATCGCGAGCTGTTGGGCGCTGCTTCGGATAAGCCTGCAGAGCCTGTGGCTCCACCTGTGGTGTCTATGCCACCTCAGACGGCTTCGACGTCCACCGCTCCGGTAACGTCAGTATATACGAGACTGGGTCCGCCTAAGGATGGTAGCGGAGATCACATGATCCCACCACATTCTGACCTCACTAGGTCATGGCGCGAATCCTGGGAGGCGCAGGATTTCAAGTTTTCCCACCCTCTGGAGTTCGTCCCAGTACTCCATGCACTAGCAAAAGTGCTGAAGTTTTCCTAGCCACCGTCCGCTTCTCCGCCCGCGGAGGAATCGGAGTTCAGCGTGTTTGCTACGGCGACCCCACGTTCAGTGGAGGCACCGTCCCTTTTAGCCCTAGACCGGGTATCCAAGATAGCATGCACGGTCGACGATAGGCAGGTGGTGAAGGAGGCCGGGTCTTTCGGAGACTCGACGCTCGCGCGTTTCTTCCCTCTTGTGGAGGAAGATGAAACCTTGCTCAAGGTTCTCGAAGTTGACGCCGAGGTAACGGAGTACCTCCGGTCTACCTACAAGGTAGATTGGGACCCGGCAAAACCCTTTGGAACGAAGGGACCACATCCCTTAGGCCCCACTACTAGGAGCAGCACTCGGAGGATTGCTTCGGCTACCGCGACCACATCTGCGGTGAACACCGCACCTGCGGTAACTCCCGCGGTAGCACCATCTCCACCAGTCAGGCGGACTCCAACAAACGCTGCTTTAAAGCCAGTCTCATTCTGTCGGGTTTGGGGTAAAACATCCCCGTGACCGAGTTTTTCAGGAGGTTGTCATTGATCATTGATCAAAAGTTTGACCTTGAAATAAGCTTGAAGGTTGGTGATAGAGGTCAAAGTATTTTGAGCCAAAAAGTTGCCTCTTACAATTATCTACATAATGACTTTTTGTTCAATATGATTCGGCAAGGTATTGCAAAGTTATGACACTTAAGAAAGTAGCCATATTGCAATTATGGGATGGCCTTTCCATGTTTACATCTGAGAATCTGAACCCCAACTCAAAGTAAGTTAAAGTGCGTTTTATACAAATAATAAAAGGAAAATTACGTCAAAAAGCTTCATGGGATTATGAATATATACCTAAGAACACATAGGAACAGTTATCATGAGTTGATGAGTCAGAAAATATTGATTTTAATCCTCAAAAACGTCTGAAATATGGAAAGAGCACATGTTATTGCAATGTCAATAGGTCAATATGCTAAATCTACCCTACTTTAGTGCTCTGTTATCAGCCCTGTGAGGCTTCTTGTGCTACATGTTGCATATCTATGGAAAGGCCTGGGTGTGTAGGTCATGAATATGTTGGTGGCTAGGTGAATTTTCTTACCTGTGACTGGTAATTACAGGTGAAAAACAGCACACCTGAGATGTGAAAAAAGCTCTTTTTTCCTTTGTAGCGCAGTAGATAAGAGTATTTTGTAAGGTAATGTCACAAGATGTTGTATGTCAGTATATTAGTTCTAATTTAACATATGTGTCATGAAAGGAAAAAACGAAATGGCCGCTGTATTGAGCAGAGACCATGCAAAAAGGCACATGTGAGGTGTGCAAAATGACATTTTCCATTCCTAATTCAGTATATTAGGGTTGCAATGTCAGAAGATATTGCAGGTAATGGTGTAAGGTGTTAGGCTTTAAAGGCCAACGTTCAGCATTCTATAAGGGGTTACAAATAGTGGCTGTTAGCCTGAGCTTAAGCTCTCACGACTATAATATTGCAAATGATCCACAGTGGAAATTTCCTTGGTAGAATTAGTAAAGCACCCCTTGTCCATCATTGCAAATGATCCACTGAGGAAATTTCCTCAGTAGAAGTACTAAAGCACCACTTGTCCATCGATGCAAATGATCCACTGAGGAAAATTCCTCAGTTGTGGATTCAATAGTATTCTACTGAGTCCTAGTCACATGATCAGTCACATGACCATCCTTTTTGATTTTGCCGCCATTTGCATTTTGGATGCTAACAGTAAAATTCAAGTAAGTTATGTTTATTTCATGTCAAAATGGTGAATTAAAGGACTGTGAATGTAACAAAATGGTAGCTAATCACCTTGTGCACAGGTACATGACCTTGGTTGATATTTATTCTCTAAGAACAATGGAAAAAAACAGCTTTTGCCAAAAGTTTACAATGCCATGTGGTCTTCTAAAATAAAATGAATGTGTTGATGATAATGTTATGCTTTAAAGGCCAACATTCAGCATTCTATGATGAGAGATAAAGGGCAGTCCCCCACCCTGAACTAGGGGTGACAGATATACCCAGCTAACATCACGGTATTGGCCATGTAATGGGCCAATACCGGCTACGGTAACGGCCCGATACCGCAAGCCAGTATCGGCACGGTACGTTTTGCACGCGTTTTTTGTACAGGGCCGATACAGTTTTACGGTATCGGCCCGATACAGGGCCGATACAATGCTGACTGTAATGGCCCAGTACCGGCCCGGTTTAGTTTATACAGTATCGGCCCGGTACCAATTCTGTACCGGGCCGATACAGGGCCGATACTATGAGTGTAATGGCCTAGAACAGGCCCGCTACAGTTTATAGATATCGGCCCGGTACCACTTCAGTATCGGGCCGATACAGGGCCGATACAATTTCGACTGTAATGGCTCACTACTGGCCCTGTATAGTTTATACAGTATCGGGCTGATACAGGGCCGATATGAAAAAGGAAAAATCTGGAAAATACAAAAATTATTTAATTTACAATTATGAAACTTTACTATCTAATGTTAAATTGTATGCTCTTTAAATTGATGGTAGAATTTAAGCTCTAGGATCAGTAGTTTATAACTTATAGCTAAATTGGGCACATTCGGAAACTTGTGCTATTTTCCCTGATCAAACTATTAATTTTCTATCATTTCTCCATCACACAATTTCCAATCAACAATTATGACACTTTACTGTCTTATGTATTATTGGATGCTCTTTAATTTGGTGGTAAGTTTAATGTTCTTATAAGAGTAATGGTGGAGTTATTGCTATAATGATAGATTCCCTTTGTTATTAGTTGATCAGTTCCCATGCTCTTATATCCTCTAACACAATTAGGCTCCATATTTCCTTAAAAGTTTTCATTTCTATAATCTAACCCTAACTGGGATTATAATGGTAATGTGGCAAGTGATAAATGAACATTCAAACAAACTTACCACAAAGGATTGTTGTCCAGTTGGAGAATAGGAGAGAGAGAAATGTATTTTTACTGTAAGCATGTGACAAAACATCCAATATGGCTGCTTCTCCTGGTGAAGTGCATTGTGGGATTGTGCGGTATACTTGTAACGGCTTCATACCGCATAACGGTACCGTTTTTGTATCGGCTTGTACCGGCAAATTGCCGGTACTAAACGGTATAGTACCGGTACCGGCCCGATTCGGTTTAACTGTATACGGTACAAGCGGTACAAGCCGGTATAAAGCCTGTACCGGGCCAATACCGTGATGTTTGCTGGGTAGTGGCAGTTAGTTAGTCTGTCTGTCTGTCTCTCAGTACGTCTGTCTAGTGAAGAGCTTAAGCTCTCACGACTATAATATTGCATATGATCCACTGAGGAAATTTCCTCAGTAGAAGTAGTTAAGCACCAACTGCCCATCACTGCAAATGATCCACTGAGGAAATTTCCTCAGTTGTGGATTCAATAGTATTCTACTGAGTCCTAGTCACATGATCAGTCACATGACCATCCTTTTTGATTTTGCCGCCATTTGCATTTTGGATGCTAACAGCAGAATTCAAGTAAGTTATTTCTATTATTTCATGTCAGAATGGTGAATTAAATGACCTTAAATGTAATGAAATGGCTGCTAAACACCTTGTGCACAGGTACATGACCTTGGTTGATATTTATTCTCTAGGAACAATGGAAAAAAACAGCTTTTGCCAAAAGTTTACAATGCCATGTGGTCTTCCAAAATAAAATGAATGTGTTGATGATAATGTTATGCTTTAAAGGCCAACATTCAGCATTCTATGATGAGAGATAAAGGGCAGTCCCCCACCCTGAACTAGGGGTGACAGATATAGTGGCAGTTAGTCAGTCTGTCTGTCTGTCTAGTGAAGAGCTTAAGCTCTCACAACTATAATATTGCATATGATCCACTGAGGAAATTTCCTCGGTAGAAGTAGTAAAGCACCACTTGTCCATCATTGCAAATGATCCACTGAGGAAATTTCCCCAGTAAAAGTAGTAAAGCACCACTTGTCCATCATTGCAAATGATCCACTGAGGAAATTTCCTCATTTGTGGATTCAATAGTATTGTACTGAGTCCTAGTCACATGATCAGTCACATGACCATCCTTTTTGATTTTGCCGCCATTTGCATTTTGGAGGCTAACATTAAAATTCAAGTAAGTTATGTTTATTTCATGTCAAAATGGTGAATTAAAGGACTGTGAATGAAACAAAATGGTAGCTAAACACCTTGTTCTCTCACCAGCCCAGTCTTTGTTTCAAACTGTTATATTTCTAAGAAAATACTCATCTTTTAGATCTTAAACAGAATGGAAGAGGCAAGGAACCAGTTTGTTTGGTGGTTCGAAAAAGGAAAAACAAAAACATGTATCCTTCTCGCTGAAAATGGGGAGAAGTTTGATGTTGTGGATGTGAAAGCTGCACAGCCGGGGTTCATCAAGGTATGTCTGATTAATCAACAATTTACTTAATTTGCAAAATTCATATTATTTGAATGTCTTAATTTTCCACCATATTGTCAGATTCTGATTCAATCAAAATTCAGACAGTTAAAATAAGCAAATAATCCAAATGTTATATCTAACAACCAATGTCTTTTGTGGAGATTATATATGATTATATATATATATATATATATATATATATATATATAGGGTTTACGTGGGTGTGTCTTTTGGGGCGGTGATGACGAGACGTCCAAAATATCAGCCTGACCGTGTATCAGTATATGATTGAACTGATTTCAAAGAGTAACGGCGTTGTGTAAGCATTGAAAACGATATAGCTCGACGTATATATATATATATAACATTGCTGGCATACATGACACTCTCAACCCATACTCCTGGGCATTTCCATTGAGTCATTTAAAAACCATACCAAGTTTTCCAAAAGAATTGGTTTAAGTCCAGGTTTGTGTTCATATATATTAAAAAGTAATGATTGTATGAAATGAAATGTGTTATATTTGAAGACAGAACGTAGAACGGCCTTTCACTATAATCACGCCTCAAATAGTGAGCATGGAGGTCGGAATATGGTAGCTAGAGTGATGGACCAAATAGTGGTTGTACCGTAGTTATGATCTAGTCTGATATTGTATAATAATATAGACTGTATCTAAAACACTTGTAGCTGTTGTTGAATAATTCTATTGATTGTATATTGCAGGCTCTGATGTGCCTGGATGTCCTCCGGATGGATCGTGTCGCAGATCGACGAATCAGCCGTGAATGGTGGTCCTGAGGTAAGCAGGGCTCACAGTGTGGTCTGGATGTGATTGTTGTTGTAATGTTGTGTCGGGTAACAGTGCGGTATGCCTGATATATGTTGTGTTGTCAATAAATATATATGTGTTGTTAATTTATTGAGTTATGCCCCACGAAGTGGCTGAATGTTGAATGTTTAGTTAGTCGTCTGGTAGTACATTCCGAAGAAGGAGTGTAGAGCGATCTTGTAATTGATCATGAAGTGAAGAAGGTAGGTTCTGCCATTGTGCTACCATGACTGGAATAACCACCAATGATATAAGGTGGATAGAATAGTGTGTGGACGTATATGAGTGAATGATATAACGTAGACATGAAATGAACCCAATTATAGGTACTTCTGAAGTTAGCATTGTTTGAATAGAGATAGTCTATGTTAACTATGGTATCCCCACGGGAGGGTTAGTTCTCGGGTGGGAGTTGATTGCATATGATAAATACTGATGATATGAATCACTAGGCGTATATATAGGCAAAGTAGTGAATATAACGGCTAGTAGGATATATAACGATCTTAATAGGATGCATATATCGGTATTGTGCGTGCACGTATATAATATATGATGCGTGCGTGTAGGAGGGTGAAGAATGTGGATACTAGTCGGTCAGGTTAAGCCCTAGAGGAATAGTGCTGCGTAGTCTAAAAATCCACTTTTGCTCGCATGCTTCCCTTCGCTTCTTAGACAGAGGTGCGTCAGGGTGCGTGTTGATAAAATCGAGCACATACACCGTAATATTGTTGGTGCCGGTGTGCCCGGACGAATTGTAATGTCGTCCGACGACCAGATGGGTCTTGCGTTTCCTAATTGATGTGTAGTGTTCGCCAATGCGGGCCCTAAGTTCCCGCTTGGTTTGTCCAACATATATTTTGTTGCATATCTTACACAAAAGACAATAAACCAGGTTGTTAGAAATGCAGGTGATATTGAACCTGCTAATGTATCTTCGTTGATTGAAGGGGCAGGTGATTTTGCCCGATCTATCAATGGCCTTGCAGTAAATGCAATTCATCCTAGTACATTTTTTCTTCTTTTTTTGAGAGGTTCTATTGCCTCTCTCTGTGGTGTCAGGGTTAGTGAGTTTTGCCCTAACTAGGAGATCTCTAATATTTTTTGGTCTTCTAAATCCTCTCACTACTGGTACATGTAGGAGTGGTCTTGTGGAGCTAGAATTATCTAGCATATCCCAATTACTCGACACTATATCTAATACTGCCCTGTAGGAGGGGTGGTAGTCAGTGATTAGGAACAATTTAGGATCCTCCGAATTGGTATTGTTCGGGGGTGTTCTTTGGAATAGACTTTCACGGTCTATATAGAATGCCTTATCAAAACTTGTCTGAATGACTTGGTCAGGATAGTTAGCTCTATGGAACGAGAGTGCTAGTTTTCTGCTCTGGACGACGAAATCGTCGTCGTCGCTGCAGATACGTCTCAGTCGTAAAAACTGACTGTATGGAATGCCATTTTTGCATGATTTCGGATGACATGAGCTGTAATCCAAATAGCTAAGGGTATCTGTCTCCTTAGTGTATAGGGAGGTTTTGATGATATTATCATTGATTGACACTTTGACGTCCAGGAAGTTTATAGTGCTGTCCGAGATATTTGCCTCAAACTTAATGCTTGGTAGGCAGGTGTCAAGATAGTCAACAAAGTTTTGTAGTGACTGTGCCCCATAAGTCCATAAGACGAAGATATCGTCTATGTAACGTTTCCATAGTAGGGGTTGTGTTTCGTATGTATAGACATATGTACGTTCAAAGAAGTCCATGAAAATGTTAGCGTATGAGGGTGCTAAGCGAGTCCCCATAGCTGTGCCGCCCACTTGGAGGAAGTGTTCTTTATTGAAATTGAAATTATTCTTTTTAAGGACCATATCAAGTAGTGTTATTATACTGTCATTGGTTGGATATTGCAACCCAGTTCTGTTCCTAAACAATTGTTCCTTGCATGCCTGTATACCAACGTCATTGGGTATGTTGGTGTACAGGCTGCTGACATCTAGTGTCACAAGGAGTGTATTGTCTGGTAAATCGCCCATGTTCCTTAGTATACTTAGGAAGTGGGTGGTATCTTTAATATAGGATGTGGTATCCTGAACGATAGGTTTAAGGAAGTGATCCACAAATTGGGATATTCTTTCAGTGGGGCAACCATTGCCCGACACTATTGGGCGTCCTGGAGGATTTTCCAAACGCTTATGGATCTTGGGTAGCATGTAAAATTCGGATGTGCGGAATTCGGGATTACAGAGATAGGATGCGCATGACTGATCTATCTCTTCATTCTTAAGCATGTCATCAATTTGATTTTTGATTTCATCATGGTGTAGACTCGAAAGGTCTGTGTCTGTCTTAAGATAAAAGTTGGTGTCAGAAAGTTGACGGTTACCTTCCCTGATATAATCTGCTCTATTCAGAATAACCATGGCCCCGCCTTTATCTGCGGGTTTGATAACAATTTCTGTATTGTTTTGTAATTCTTTAATAGCATTACGTTGTTCTCTTGTGATGTTCTGTCGTTTGGGAGCATGAAATTTGCTGGTAATAAGATCGGATTTGTTTTGGGCAATGAACACCTCTAGGGGAACACAAGGAGGCGGTGCCCATGAAGATGGGTTCTTAAATTTACGGTCCTTAAAAGGGCCGTCATTGTCATCTGGACGGATAACAGGAGTATTGGGGGGACCATCAGCGTCATCCCTAACTGGTGCATTAAAGTGCAAGAACCTTTTCAACTTCAAATGAAAGCTTTCGAGGTCATTGTGGGCCTTACTAAGGTCAGGCTCGCCTGGAGTCGGGCAGAATTTGGTGCCTTTACTGAGTATATCAATGGCATCCTGGTTTAAATGAAACGAAGAAAGATTGACAACAAGTGAATGTTTGACTACTTCTTTATTGGAAGCGGAAGATTGAGATCCATCATTGGTGTTAGCATTATTATTGGTGTTACCACCATATATATAGTCACCGCATGTATGTATGCATAGGGGTGACAAGAAGGAATCATTGTCTTCTAAGAGGTGAGTGACACCCTGAGTGGGTGTATAATGTTGTTCAGGTAAGTATGTGAACCATGCTCTAAGACTAGGTATAAGATAAAAGTTAATGGCTCTCATGAGGGGAGCGTCCCATAGGGTGACATCGACCATGGTAATATGGTCGGGAAAACGATATGCATGGGTATTAATTAATTTCTCAAGCACTGTATAATCCATAATGAATATGACTAGATGGATAGAACTGTTGATAAACTAACGGTTACGGAAAAATTCAAACATTTTCTCCATATAATCGAAGGCTGAATCACGATCTCTATTATTGTTACGTGACTGTCTGCGATTGCTGTTGCGTTGGCCGCGGCCTGGTTGGGCTGCACGGCGCTCTCGAGAACGATTTCTCTGGGGTTCGTTACGTTGGTTGGTTGGTTGATTGCGTGCTCTGTTGGGGGAGCGAGAATCATTTCTGCGGGTGGGGTTGGCGCGATTGGCCCGGCCCCCACGGTTACGGCTGCGAGATCTCTGTCTCGAGCGTGATCTGCCGTTACGGTTGTTGGGAGGATTATCCCTATTGGCATTGTCGTTGCCTTGAGGAGGGTCGTTGGCTACGACCCCGGCATACGACCTGGTGGCGGTTCTGCGGCCACTGAGGTGGTCCACAATATCGTTGTCGGTGGTGGGGGAGCGTGAGATGAGCTCCTCTCTGCGGGAGAGTCTTTCGTTCTCCTGCGTGTTGTCACGGCTGACTAGTGTAGAGAGCTTGACTGAAGCTCGGTCGAAGCCGCGTGCGTCCTGGCCGTAAATGCCCTGGACGGTGTCAAGGTTTAAGTTACCCTGACGTTGGGATGCGAGTGAGGAATCTCGCAGGCTCCTGGCTACTGCCCTAGTGAATTCTAGGGCATGTCGTTTCTTGATGTTGACCAGTTCAGTAGCGACTGATTGCATGTATGAGGGCATCGGTCCAATGCCATATGCCCATCGTGGAGGCTTGCCGTTATCACTCAAACGGTCGAGGTGTGTGGCCCTGGAGTTGGCCCTGGTTTCGGCTGAAAAGCAGCCCCTTGCTCGTCTGAAAAATGGCAATCCCTCGGGTGGAATGGGGAGAAAGTCTCCGGTGGTGTCTTCGCCCTGGATAGAGAAAGAAACATTTCTATCAGTATTAGCGGTAGTGCTATTGGTATTAGGCGCGTTTGGGGGTGCGCCTGTATCAGCATTGGTAGGTGCTGTGTTGTTAGATGTGCTAGGTACCTGGGGTGCAATAGGGACGTGCGTCGGACATGAAGTGTCCTCTTTGCTACCGGTATCTCGGCGTGCACGTTTATTCGCAGGTCTCTGAGGTAGAGGCTCATTGAACGTATTAGGCGTTTTGTATGCGGTATTGCGAACTGCGGTATCATGCGTGGTGGGTTGATTAGGTTCCCTCCACGAGCAAATATTAGGTGCAGTTCTCTGAGTGGTGCCTGTACGAGGCGCCTGTCTAAAGAAATTAGTGATGGGTACACAACCATGAGAATTATCAGGTGGATTGTGTGCCTCTTTACTCGTTGTAGGTTTAATTTTGGTGATAGCACCAGTGGATTTATCTGCAACGATATCGGTGGCGCTAGAGAATGGAGTATCTGTGTTAGCTGTTGTCACCGGTTGATTAATATTGTCATTGGAAGTAAAAGGTTTGCGGAGAGGTGGTCTATTGCCTCGGACCTCTCTGCAATCAGGATTGTTAGATGAATTATCTTGACTGTGAAAGCTGTCAATAGTGACATGGAGAGATGAGCTCGGAGTGCTCGAAACGAAATTATCTAGTTGGACATCTAGTGCCTTATCGTATGCCGTAGCGGCAGTACTCGGTGGCAATGAGTCAGGTATGATACTGACCTCTGGGTCGGCGATTCTAATGCCTGGACCCCCTGGTGAGTCTTCTATGCTCAAGTTGTTTATGTCCTGGTCGAGTTCGTCCTCTGGCGAAATATCGTCAATCTCCAGGGGTGGAAAATCTTGTTGGTTGTCGGATGCATCTCGTGTCGTGTCGTCCTCCATAGGAGTCGCCCTTCTGTTCGATGCCATGATGGTGAAGAATCAGTAGCAAGACGAGAGAATGGCTCAAACAGAATGCCTGAACAAATAGCTTGACCGTCACGTCGTACAATGGTGGTACAACTGATCTGAGCTGACACATGCGTTCATACCAATACGTCACCGTTTCACGTGCCAACAAACGATTGGCATGGTTACGCATCAAAGCTCAGATTGCTAAGTATGTATGCGGTGCGGCGTCATTCGAGTGACGTCATGCAACAATGTGAATGGGTCCAGTAGGGTCCCATTGTTAGACGGTTTCGGGTTTATACGTCCCTCATCAGAAGCCTGCTTATTGAAAAAACGGTAGCGATTGTGATTGTCGCTTTGTGGTGGGATGTTATTATCCCTATATTGGGTGGGCTTGAGTGTTAACTATTATATGTGTTAACTAAACCATGCATTGGGATAATGCATGGCGTCGTGGCATGTGGTGTGTCACGACGAACCCTGGGTGGTTTGAAATACCATGAAGAAACAGACAGTGGCGTATTGTAGTGGTATGTGGTCAAATAAAACGAGACCGATTTGGCCCTGAGTGGGGCCTGTGGTACGGATTGAGATCCGTCATGTGTGAGCGATCATGGGCTGAGGATTTGGGATGGAATCCTACCCGTAAATAAAATTGTTGGTATATTGGCAGGCCACTGCTGAATGGGCAGTGACGGGGCCGTGATATAGCTGCAGGGATGAGATTAATAATGAAGACAGAACGTAGAACGGCCTTTCACTATAATCACGCCTCAAATAGTGAGCATGGAGGTCGGAATATGGTAGCTAGAGTGATGGACCAAATAGTGGTTGTACCGTAGTTATGATCTAGTCTGATATTGTATAATAATATAGACTGTATCTAAAACACTTGTAGCTGTTGTTGAATAATTCTATTGATTGTATATTGCAGGCTCTGATGTGCCTGGATGTCCTCCGGATGGATCGTGTCGCAGATCGACGAATCAGCCGTGAATGGTGGTCCTGAGGTAAGCAGGGCTCACAGTGTGGTCTGGATGTGATTGTTGTTGTAATGTTGTGTCGGGTAACAGTGCGGTATGCCTGATATATGTTGTGTTGTCAATAAATATATATGTGTTGTTAATTTATTGAGTTATGCCCCACGAAGTGGCTGAATGTTGAATGTTTAGTTAGTCGTCTGGTAGTACATTCCGAAGAAGGAGTGTAGAGCGATCTTGTAATTGATCATGAAGTGAAGAAGGTAGGTTCTGCCATTGTGCTACCATGACTGGAATAACCACCAATGATATAAGGTGGATAGAATAGTGTGTGGACGTATATGAGTGAATGATATAACGTAGACATGAAATGAACCCAATTATAGGTACTTCTGAAGTTAGCATTGTTTGAATAGAGATAGTCTATGTTAACTATGGTATCCCCACGGGAGGGTTAGTTCTCGGGTGGGAGTTGATTGCATATGATAAATACTGATGATATGAATCACTAGGCGTATATATAGGCAAAGTAGTGAATATAACGGCTAGTAGGATATATAACGATCTTAATAGGATGCATATATCGGTATTGTGCGTGCACGTATATAATATATGATGCGTGCGTGTAGGAGGGTGAAGAATGTGGATACTAGTCGGTCAGGTTAAGCCCTAGAGGAATAGTGCTGCGTAGTCTAAAAATCCACTTTTGCTCGCATGCTTCCCTTCGCTTCTTAGACAGAGGTGCGTCAGGGTGCGTGTTGATAAAATCGAGCACATACACCGTAATATTGTTGGTGCCGGTGTGCCCGGACGAATTGTAATGTCGTCCGACGACCAGATGGGTCTTGCGTTTCCTAATTGATGTGTAGTGTTCGCCAATGCGGGCCCTAAGTTCCCGCTTGGTTTGTCCAACATATATTTTGTTGCATATCTTACACAAAAGACAATAAACCAGGTTGTTAGAAATGCAGGTGATATTGAACCTGCTAATGTATCTTCGTTGATTGAAGGGGCAGGTGATTTTGCCCGATCTATCAATGGCCTTGCAGTAAATGCAATTCATCCTAGTACATTTTTTCTTCTTTTTTTGAGAGGTTCTATTGCCTCTCTCTGTGGTGTCAGGGTTAGTGAGTTTTGCCCTAACTAGGAGATCTCTAATATTTTTTGGTCTTCTAAATCCTCTCACTACTGGTACATGTAGGAGTGGTCTTGTGGAGCTAGAATTATCTAGCATATCCCAATTACTCGACACTATATCTAATACTGCCCTGTAGGAGGGGTGGTAGTCAGTGATTAGGAACAATTTAGGATCCTCCGAATTGGTATTGTTCGGGGGTGTTCTTTGGAATAGACTTTCACGGTCTATATAGAATGCCTTATCAAAACTTGTCTGAATGACTTGGTCAGGATAGTTAGCTCTATGGAACGAGAGTGCTAGTTTTCTGCTCTGGACGACGAAATCGTCGTCGTCGCTGCAGATACGTCTCAGTCGTAAAAACTGACTGTATGGAATGCCATTTTTGCATGATTTCGGATGACATGAGCTGTAATCCAAATAGCTAAGGGTATCTGTCTCCTTAGTGTATAGGGAGGATCTCAATCCGTACCACAGGCCCCACTCAGGGCCAAATCGGTCTCGTTTTATTTGACCACATACCACTACAATACGCCACTGTCTGTTTCTTCATGGTATTTCAAACCACCCAGGGTTCGTCGTGACACACCACATGCCACGACGCCATGCATTATCCCAATGCATGGTTTAGTTAACACATATAATAGTTAACACTCAAGCCCACCCAATATAGGGATAATAACATCCCACCACAAAGCGACAATCACAATCGCTACCGTTTTTTCAATAAGCAGGCTTCTGATGAGGGACGTATAAACCCGAAACCGTCTAACAATGGGACCCTACTGGACCCATTCACATTGTTGCATGACGTCACTCGAATGACGCCGCACCGCATACATACTTAGCAATCTGAGCTTTGATGCGTAACCATGCCAATCGTTTGTTGGCACGTGAAACGGTGACGTATTGGTATGAACGCATGTGTCAGCTCAGATCAGTTGTACCACCGTTGTACGACGTGACGGTCAAGCTATTTGTTCAGGCATTCTGTTTGAGCCATTCTCTCGTCTTGCTACTGATTCTTCACCATCATGGCATCGAACAGAAGGGCGACTCCTATGGAGGACGACACGACACGAGATGCATCCGACAACCAACAAGAGTTTCCACCCCTGGAGATTGACGATATTTCGCCAGAGGACGAACTCGACCAGGACATAAACAACTTGAGCATAGAAGACTCACCAGGGGGTCCAGGCATTAGAATCGCCGACCCAGAGGTCAGTATCATACCTGACTCATTGCCACCGAGTACTGCCGCTACGGCATACGATAAGGCACTAGATGTCCAACTAGATAATTTCGTTTCGAGCACTCCGAGCTCATCTCTCCATGTTACTATTGACAGCTTTCACAGTCAAGATAATTCATCTAACAATCCTGATTGCAGAGAGGTCCGAGGCAATAGACCACCTCTCCGCAAACCTTTTACTTCCAATGACAATATTAATCAACCGGTGACAACAGCTAACACAGATACTCCATTCTCTAGCGCCACCGATATCGTTGCAGATAAATCCACTGGTGCTATCACCAAAATTAAACCTACAACGAGTAAAGAGGCACACAATCCACCTGATAATTCTCATGGTTGTGTACCCATCACTAATTTCTTTAGACAGGCGCCTCGTACAGGCACCACTCAGAGAACTGCACCTAATATTTGCTCGTGGAGGGAACCTAATCAACCCACCACGCATGATACCGCAGTTCGCAATACCGCATACAAAACGCCTAATACGTTCAATGAGCCTCTACCTCAGAGACCTGCGAATAAACGTGCACGCCGAGATACCGGTAGCAAAGAGGACACTTCATGTCCGACGCACGTCCCTATTGCACCCCAGGTACCTAGCACATCTAACAACACAGCACCTACCAATGCTGATACAGGCGCACCCCCAAACGCGCCTAATACCAATAGCACTACCGCTAATACTGATAGAAATGTTTCTTTCTCTATCCAGGGCGAAGACACCACCGGAGACTTTCTCCCCATTCCACCCGAGGGATTGCCATTTTTCAGACGAGCAAGGGGCTGCTTTTCAGCCGAAACCAGGGCCAACTCCAGGGCCACACACCTCGACCGTTTGAGTGATAACGGCAAGCCTCCACGATGGGCATATGGCATTGGACCGATGCCCTCATACATGCAATCAGTCGCTACTGAACTGGTCAACATCAAGAAACGACATGCCCTAGAATTCACTAGGGCAGTAGCCAGGAGCCTGCGAGATTCCTCACTCGCATCCCAACGTCAGGGTAACTTAAACCTTGACACCGTCCAGGGCATTTACGGCCAGGACGCACGCGGCTTCGACCGAGCTTCAGTCAAGCTCTCTACACTAGTCAGCCGTGACAACACGCAGGAGAACGAAAGACTCTCCCGCAGAGAGGAGCTCATCTCACGCTCCCCCACCACCGACAACGATATTGTGGACCACCTCAGTGGCCGCAGAACCGCCACCAGGTCGTATGCCGGGGTCGTAGCCAACGACCCTCCTCAAGGCAACGACAATGCCAATAGGGATAATCCTCCCAACAACCGTAACGGCAGATCACGCTCGAGACAGAGATCTCGCAGCCGTAACCGTGGGGGCCGGGCCAATCGCGCCAACCCCACCCGCAGAAATGATTCTCGCTCCCCCAACAGAGCACGCAATCAACCAACCAACCAACGTAACGAACCCCAGAGAAATCGTTCTCGAGAGCGCCGTGCAGCCCAACCAGGCCGCGGCCAACGCAACGGCAATCGCAGACAGTCACGTAACAATAATAGAGATCGTGATTCAGCCTTCGATTATATGGAGAAAATGTTTGAATTTTTCCGTAACCGTTAGTTTATCAACAGTTCTATCCATCTAGTCATATTCATTATGGATTATACAGTGCTTGAGAAATTAATTAATACCCATGCATATCGTTTTCCCGACCATATTACCATGGTCGATGTCACCCTATGGGACGCTCCCCTCATGAGAGCCATTAACTTTTATCTTATACCTAGTCTTAGAGCATGGTTCACATACTTACCTGAACAACATTATACACCCACTCAGGGTGTCACTCACCTCTTAGAAGACAATGATTCCTTCTTGTCACCCCTATGCATACATACATGCGGTGACTATATATATGGTGGTAACACCAATAATAATGCTAACACCAATGATGGATCTCAATCTTCCGCTTCCAATAAAGAAGTAGTCAAACATTCACTTGTTGTCAATCTTTCTTCGTTTCATTTAAACCAGGATGCCATTGATATACTCAGTAAAGGCACCAAATTCTGCCCGACTCCAGGCGAGCCTGACCTTAGTAAGGCCCACAATGACCTCGAAAGCTTTCATTTGAAGTTGAAAAGGTTCTTGCACTTTAATGCACCAGTTAGGGATGACACTGATGGTCCCCCCAATACTCCTGTTATCCGTCCAGATGACAATGACGGCCCTTTTAAGGACCGTAAATTTAAGAACCCATCTTCATGGGCACCGCCTCCTTGTGTTCCCCTAGAGGTGTTCATTGCCCAAAACAAATCCGATCTTATTACCAGCAAATTTCATGCTCCCAAACGACAGAACATCACAAGAGAACAACGTAATGCTATTAAAGAATTACAAAACAATACAGAAATTGTTATCAAACCCGCAGATAAAGGCGGGGCCATGGTTATTCTGAATAGAGCAGATTATATCAGGGAAGGTAACCGTCAACTTTCTGACACCAACTTTTATCTTAAGACAGACACAGACCTTTCGAGTCTACACCATGATGAAATCAAAAATCAAATTGATGACATGCTTAAGAATGAAGAGATAGATCAGTCATGCGCATCCTATCTCTGTAATCCCGAATTCCGCACATCCGAATTTTACATGCTACCCAAGATCCATAAGCGTTTGGAAAATCCTCCAGGACGCCCAATAGTGTCGGGCAATGGTTGCCCCACTGAAAGAATATCCCAATTTGTGGATCACTTCCTTAAACCTATCGTTCAGGATACCACATCCTATATTAAAGATACCACCCACTTCCTAAGTATACTAAGGAACATGGGCGATTTACCAGACAATACACTCCTTGTGACACTAGATGTCAGCAGCCTGTACACCAACATACCCAATGACGTTGGTATACAGGCATGCAAGGAACAATTGTTTAGGAACAGAACTGGGTTGCAATATCCAACCAATGACAGTATAATAACACTACTTGATATGGTCCTTAAAAAGAATAATTTCAATTTCAATAAAGAACACTTCCTCCAAGTGGGCGGCACAGCTATGGGGACTCGCTTAGCACCCTCATACGCTAACATTTTCATGGACTTCTTTGAACGTACATATGTCTATACATACGAAACACAACCCCTACTATGGAAACGTTACATAGACGATATCTTCGTCTTATGGACTTATGGGGCACAGTCACTACAAAACTTTGTTGACTATCTTGACACCTGCCTACCAAGCATTAAGTTTGAGGCAAATATCTCGGACAGCACTATAAACTTCCTGGACGTCAAAGCGTCAATCAATGATAATATCATCAAAACCTCCCTATACACTAAGGAGACAGATACCCTTAGCTATTTGGATTACAGCTCATGTCATCCGAAATCATGCAAAAATGGCATTCCATACAGTCAGTTTTTACGACTGAGACGTATCTGCAGCGACGACGACGATTTCGTCGTCCAGAGCAGAAAACTAGCACTCTCGTTCCATAGAGCTAACTATCCTGACCAAGTCATTCAGACAAGTTTTGATAAGGCATTCTATATAGACCGTGAAAGTCTATTCCAAAGAACACCCCCGAACAATACCAATTCGGAGGATCCTAAATTGTTCCTAATCACTGACTACCACCCCTCCTACAGGGCAGTATTAGATATAGTGTCGAGTAATTGGGATATGATAGATAATTCTAGCTCCACAAGACCACTCCTACATGTACCAGTAGTGAGAGGATTTAGAAGACCAAAAAATATTAGAGATCTCCTAGTTAGGGCAAAACTCACTAACCCTGACACCACAGAGAGAGGCAATAGAACCTCTCAAAAAAAGAAGAAAAAATGTACTAGGATGAATTGCATTTACTGCAAGGCCATTGATAGATCGGGCAAAATCACCTGCCCCTTCAATCAACGAAGATACATTAGCAGGTTCAATATCACCTGCATTTCTAACAACCTGGTTTATTGTCTTTTGTGTAAGATATGCAACAAAATATATGTTGGACAAACCAAGCGGGAACTTAGGGCCCGCATTGGCGAACACTACACATCAATTAGGAAACGCAAGACCCATCTGGTCGTCGGACGACATTACAATTCGTCCGGGCACACCGGCACCAACAATATTACGGTGTATGTGCTCGATTTTATCAACACGCACCCTGACGCACCTCTGTCTAAGAAGCGAAGGGAAGCATGCGAGCAAAAGTGGATTTTTAGACTACGCAGCACTATTCCTCTAGGGCTTAACCTGACCGACTAGTATCCACATTCTTCACCCTCCTACACGCACGCATCATATATTATATACGTGCACGCACAATACCGATATATGCATCCTATTAAGATCGTTATATATCCTACTAGCCGTTATATTCACTACTTTGCCTATATATACGCCTAGTGATTCATATCATCAGTATTTATCATATGCAATCAACTCCCACCCGAGAACTAACCCTCCCGTGGGGATACCATAGTTAACATAGACTATCTCTATTCAAACAATGCTAACTTCAGAAGTACCTATAATTGGGTTCATTTCATGTCTACGTTATATCATTCACTCATATACGTCCACACACTATTCTATCCACCTTATATCATTGGTGGTTATTCCAGTCATGGTAGCACAATGGCAGAACCTACCTTCTTCACTTCATGATCAATTACAAGATCGCTCTACACTCCTTCTTCGGAATGTACTACCAGACGACTAACTAAACATTCAACATTCAGCCACTTCGTGGGGCATAACTCAATAAATTAACAACACATATATATTTATTGACAACACAACATATATCAGGCATACCGCACTGTTACCCGACACAACATTACAACAACAATCACATCCAGACCACACTGTGAGCCCTGCTTACCTCAGGACCACCATTCACGGCTGATTCGTCGATCTGCGACACGATCCATCCGGAGGACATCCAGGCACATCAGAGCCTGCAATATACAATCAATAGAATTATTCAACAACAGCTACAAGTGTTTTAGATACAGTCTATATTATTATACAATATCAGACTAGATCATAACTACGGTACAACCACTATTTGGTCCATCACTCTAGCTACCATATTCCGACCTCCATGCTCACTATTTGAGGCGTGATTATAGTGAAAGGCCGTTCTACGTTCTGTCTTCATTATTAATCTCATCCCTGCAGCTATATCACGGCCCCGTCACTGCCCATTCAGCAGTGGCCTGCCAATATACCAACAATTTTATTTACGGGTAGGATTCCATCCCAAATCCTCAGCCCATGATCGCTCACACATGACGGATCTCAATCCGTACCACAGGCCCCACTCAGGGCCAAATCGGTCTCGTTTTATTTGACCACATACCACTACAATACGCCACTGTCTGTTTCTTCATGGTATTTCAAACCACCCAGGGTTCGTCGTGACACACCACATGCCACGACGCCATGCATTATCCCAATGCATGGTTTAGTTAACACATATAATAGTTAACACTCAAGCCCACCCAATATAGGGATAATAACATCCCACCACAAAGCGACAATCACAATCGCTACCGTTTTTTCAATAAGCAGGCTTCTGATGAGGGACGTATAAACCCGAAACCGTCTAACAATGGGACCCTACTGGACCCATTCACATTGTTGCATGACGTCACTCGAATGACGCCGCACCGCATACATACTTAGCAATCTGAGCTTTGATGCGTAACCATGCCAATCGTTTGTTGGCACGTGAAACGGTGACGTATTGGTATGAACGCATGTGTCAGCTCAGATCAGTTGTACCACCATTGTACGACGTGACGGTCAAGCTATTTGTTCAGGCATTCTGTTTGAGCCATTCTCTCGTCTTGCTACTGAAATGTGTTATATTTATCTGTAGGTTGTTCTGGAAGAGAAGTCAATGACTTTGCAATTGAATAGATTCAGGAATTCAGGAGAAGTTTCTTCGAAATTTCCCACCCACTCTAGGAGTGTGTTCCTTGAAAAATGGGAGGAAATATTCAAAGGTAAGTCTAATTATTCATCCATATTATCTAAAGTAAGAAAAGCTGCTGTACATCATTATTTTAAAAATGAAATTTGTTTTCTCTCCCTTCCCAAACCTAAACATGTAGACAAAAAAATACATTGATTGAGGTAAGAATTTCACTTTAATTTGATAGGAATATATCATATTGCCATTTTCCTGTAGCAGATATTTCATAAGTATAAAATTCACTAGCATGTGTATCAGAAGGATTTTTATGAGAAAAGGCCATGTAAACCACATGACACCACACATCCACATTATTTTCACATTGATGACATTGGCATTACTCTTGTCTAACATATCTTTCAAAATCCACAGAATGACACAAATTCAAGATTTATCATTGATACAAACCAATAGTGGATTAATTGTTAGTCTAGGTCTAAGTCAGCAACTTCACAGTGCAGACATGGAAGGTTTTTACAATAGCAAAATCCATGAAATCAGGTGTGTATTTTAAGCTTCACTTTGATAGATTAGGCACACATTGTTGGGATAATGCTTGGATTTAATATTCTTTAAATGATGATATTTTTACTCTTTTACACAGGAGCTGTGCCCTCTGATGATAACGTGTCGGAAAAGGATAGAGGCAATGAGGTAAGGTTTTTATTATCAGTTAACAGGACATGAGTAAGGTGGTTCCTATTTTTGTTTTGTTTATTTGAGTCATAAGATCGTGAGAAATAACCACAGAAGATGGGTAGGTAGTACATAGTTACTAGTTCACAGTTATAATTGCAGTTCATGTTTTGTGCTGTTTTTTCTTTTTCACAGGGTAAGCACGGCCCCTACATACAGAGAATCAAAAATGGAGAGAGAAAATAGGGTAAGGTACGTGAATTTTTCACTGAACCTTATTATTCAATTTGAATTCCAATTATATTGATGGATTCCAATTATATTTTATTATCAGGATGAAATAATGCAAGTTCTGTTAATTTGTGTCATTATGAGGTAAACTGAGATGAATATATCAGCCGCATTGGCACAGTTAACAGGACATGAGTAAGGTGGTTCCTATTTTTGTTTTGTTTATTTGAGTCATAAGATCGTGAGAAATAACCACAGAAGATGGGTAGGTAGTACATAGTTACTAGTTCACAGTTATAATTGCAGTTCATGTTTTGTGTTGTTTTTTCTTTTTCACAGGGTAAGCACGGCCCCTACATACAGAGAATCAAAAATGGAGAGAGAAAATAGGGTAAGGTACGTGAATTTTTCACTGAACCTTATTTTTGGGTGCCTTAAGAGCCACAATTTCTATGTTGAAAACCAAAATGAACCAAAAGAATGGTAAAACTAAGTAACTAGAATTCTAGAATTCAAATGTGTTAAAGTGACAGGCAATTCATTTTACTTGTATAAGCCCTAAAATACAGATCCATTACTGATATGGGAAGCAAACTGCATTGAAAACAAATAGAACTAGTACTTCCTCCCACCCTCTATTAGGTAAGTTACATTGTTTCCTCTAACTGTTTCTCCTAACATGTTCAATTTGAATATATTACTCCCCATATGCTCATTTCAGTGGACGAATCTAATTTGATTATGTATTTTTGAAAACATTTAATTTGAATTGTAGCCTCAAGTAATGAACCATCAACAAGAGCAAGATCAAGATCAAGCTATAAATGAAAAGTTGGTCTGTAAGTATAATACCCATTAGATAAATATGTATTGTAAGTGTGATTCCCATAACATAAATTTTCTTGTAACTTGTAAGTATGATTCCTTTTTAGTTAAGTTGCATGATTCCAATAATATTGATAGACGTATGTACGATTAGATATTAAGTAGTTGTTAAGTTACATTTCTGTAGCATATCTTTAGAAAGACTTAAGATATGGTAAATATGGAAACGATTATTTTGAAGACAAACTTTTAATTTTAGTATTTTTTCAACCATCATCTTCCAGATTGAAGAGAAAATTGAACCTGATATCTTGGTGCATCAAATGCTCCATTCTGTCTTGTAAAACTTAAGATACAGTCATTTTGATTTTCAAAAAATTGGTACTTTTGGGGGTCTCCAGGTGGGCCTGGTACCCTAGTTTGATTTTGGGGGCATTGTTGACAAAAATGACCAAAGACCATGATGTTTCTTCTTTTTTTTTGGGGGGGGGGGGGGGGGGTTCCGACAAACTATTTAAGGTTGCAAATATACCATGGTACAAGGTGATTAAATCTACAGAAGCTATCAACAAAATTTTAACAGGGGGCCAATTTTTGGAGTTACATAGGAAATCAGACCTTTTTAATGCCTTCAACTTATTTTCACATAAGATAGATTAAATTCAGTTTTGGTTAAATGTATAGACAAGATTGCATAAGCTGGATGAAAAATCCTGATCCCTTATCAGGCACCAACATAATTCTCAGAAAAAAACTTACCATGCCGGGCAAGTAGTTCATGATTTTTACTTCCCCAACATAATTTTTCACTTGCACCAAATAAGTTATAAATTGCTAGTAAGGCAAGTGTTTTTTATCATGGATTTAATTAATTGAAAATCTTTTTTTTTTCTATTTTTTGCATATTTCTAGGTATTTGTGCCATTTTCTATAAAAATAAATGAGTTTAGTGTTCGGAAAATCAGCTTGCCCATTCGGGCAAGCGAGAACTAAGACGTACTTGCTCAAAAGCACTTTTTTCAAAAAATCACTTGCCGGGGCAAGCGGGCAAGTACTTATGTCAGTGCCTACATTTCATCCAGCTTATGTGTGATATCACAGATATATGCCATTTAAAACAACAGCAACCTCAATTGTATCAAGTATTTTAATGTATCAGGCTTGACAATAAAAATATCATGATCAAAATTTACTTTTATGCAGGTGAATATGTCAGAGTACCGCTTTCTGATCTGATACCACCACCCTCAGATGCCCTCTTTAGGCCAATATCAGAAGAGCATGTCCAAGAAATTAAAGTGGCCATCTTAAATAATCCTGACAGCAACTTCACAGTAATGGTTGCTAATATAAGTGATCTGACACCAGAAGGAGTTGAAGTGGCGAAATTACAGGAGACAGGAATTCGAAGTTATAAGTATCAGATCAATTGCCTTTAGTTGGGTATTAGACAACTGAGTGTGACTCCTTTAATACATACAAGACTCACTAAAGCTTTGTATGGTAGATTAGATATATTGAACATATCAGCTTGATTTTTGAATATTCACAAATGAAATATATATATCCCTAATTGATTTAGGAATATTCAAAAATGAATTGCAAATATTCTTCAAGAAACAAGAAGTATTTGAAAGATGAATTTGGTATATTCGGAAATGAATTCTGAATATTCCTAATTCGCCCTGAATTATGGATCTATGTATAGTCCTAAATCAGTTAGAAATATTCCAAAACGACTTATGAATTTTCCAATTCATTCATGAATATTCAACAGTGAATTAGTAAAATTTCCACATTCTTTTATGAATAATCCAGAATGATTCGTGCAAGTTGGTCAAAACTCATTTATAAATATATACATTCCTAATGCAGCCTGAATAACAAATACTAAAAATTCATTTAGGATTATTACTTAATGAATTAGGATTATTCATAAATTAAATAGAAATATTCCTAATGGAAAAAAAATCATTTTTGGAGTATTCGAAAGATCTAACAATATTCCCAAATTTAATTATAAATATTCAAACATGAAATGAATATTCCTATGTATATATGATCATTCCTAAATGCTTAATATAGACTGGTTTCAAATTACTACTAACAATTTGGTTTATTAGACTATGCAACTTGTGATTTCTGTAAAGGAGAATCGATAAAATGCTCCATGCCCGTTATTATTGTGAGCAGGTACGAAATCTGCTTAGGGAAATAGAGACATATATACAAAATGTAACGAATGAGAACATTCGAATATCAATTTGACTATCGTATTTGGTAATATTGAATATAGTTATGTTACAAATATTCTAATGTTTGTTTGTTTATTAGCCCATCGTCGTGTGTTGGAAATACAAACATACATACATATCAAGAACAAAGGATTAGTAGTACATGATAAGACAGTTAGAAAGAAAGAAATGAAAACCATATACAACCATTCATCAGCAGCTGAAAGCCCAAACAACCTAGAAGTTAACCCGTTTCATCTATAGAGTGCGCTGCATGCTTGATATGAATCAATGATTGGAAAATAATTAAAGAGGATTTGTTACACCTAACAGGAACAGTACAGTTCCTTTCAGTAACATTAATTACATTGTGGTAGGAAAGGTGATGATGAACCAAATTCCAAAATTCAAATTGCTAGTTTAAATGTGTTGAATAGTATGAAGATATATTGAACGGCACAAGACTATGTAAACTATGAAGTTTGAGATAAATGAGGTTTTTTGGACTTGATGTGTAGTGACAACTTTGATTTTGTGGAATGAAACAATCTAAATAAAAATATGAAATGAAATAATCAAATGTAGGTGTCTAAGGAGTTCAAGATTGCCTTATACATGTACATTGAGGTATAGAATTTCCTGTTTAAAATGTGCAAATGTACCATAACTTTTGATTATCAGATAGAATGGAGTATAATTTGTCATTAATTTTATCAGGTCATCAGTTTGTGTTCCAGTTTTCACACAAAATCCTGACAAAACCATATGCATTTAAGAATCTGATGAATTGCTGCTTTTCTTTCTACTTGTGATTTGTATTCGGTAATTCGGTTTATAGTCTTGTCTCCACCGAAGTGCTCACACGACCTTCCTCCCCTAGCAGGCCTGTTCACACGGAAACCATTTCAATCCCCCATGGGATATTCCAGAGCAGTTGGCGGCATATAGCGCACAAGCTCAAAGCACTGCCTTTTTTATGCTAGGTACCCATTTTGCAGCTGGGTAGACTGAGGCAATATGGAATAAACTATCTTGCCCAAGGACAGACCAAAGTGCCTTGGCCGGGAATTGAACCAGCGACCTACTGATTACTAGTCCGACACCTAACCAACTGAGCTGTGATAAATTACAGGGTGATTTCCAATTGTGAGTTTCACTATTTTATAAGCCTGATTTAGCTGTTTTTGTCACTTAAATTTGCTCTTGTCTATGCCAAATTCTCAAGTTATTTTCCAAATTATAGTATCTGCACAGCAGTCAGCAGTTAAAGATGAGGTCAGATAGGAGCGGGTTAAGCTCAAGGACTTTCTTTTTGGACAGTTATAAGTTTCATGAAGAATCTTTTTAATTTTGACATTTGTGGGGCCATTAAACTACATATTTTTCTAACAAACCATATTCTATGATATGGCCAAAATGTAAATTGCACTTTTTGACACAATAGGCTAAATGTAGTTGGTATAAGGATTTGAAGTTGCTGAGTAACTAAATCTGGAGGGGCAGAGATTTAGGAATTGCTGTTTTAGACAGACATTTTTGAGATCCTGGAGAAAAGCCTTGATAGGTTTATAACCTCAGTTACCTTGATGCCCATGCAATGTTGTATTTTTATTTATCCATTCATGCCTGGAGCACTCCTTGACATGGTTCACATGAAACTTTATTTCTTTTGAAAATCACTTTGGAATTAAGGATAAATGGGAGAAGATGCATGTACATTAGGGTGAGGGTTGTTCATGATAAGTAGTCTTAGCTGAACATTTCTCCTTCAAAAATAGGAAATATGAAAATCATATATGAAAGTTCCTAGACTGCTGTCGTTAGTGTTATCTATTACAATCAATTTCAAACTTTTCTCTGTTGATCGAAATGCACTCTGAACTTGCTGAATGATAGAAACATACTCCAAATAGATAAGACAAACCCCTGAATCAATCCCAAATAAATATATGGCATTCTCCTGTTATCGAATAGCAATTGGGAATGGATATCGCTAGCATAGAACAATTGTAGCTATATTATGAAAGTAAGGTGAAGACGCAGTAGATTTAGCAATAAGGTGATCATGTTTATGTATGTATTTATCTTTGACTTGGTTTCTAATTCACCCAACCTCCAAATACTCAGAACCTGGATACGTTTAACCTCTTGCATACATTGAACACTTTTTCATTTACTGTGAGTAGACAGGTTCCACTGAAATCCCAAAAATGTTTAAATCTAACACTATACATTCCTCCCACAAGTTTGCTGAAGCCAGCTAAACCATGGCAGCCGGTGAAGACCACAACTACGAGGCTAAAGCAAATGTACGGCTGGGATGGACGAAGAGCCTGTCCCTCTTGCCAGCACTGACAATGGAGGATGTCTCCAAGCTGATCAAGCAGCACTCTAAAGTGCAGTCCAAGCACTTAGACAAGGGATACCGATTCTTTCGTGGATGTTTTGTCCATGATGTAGAAGATAAGTAGTGGCTTAGCTGAAAGACAAATCTGATGTATAGTTCCTTGAGAAATATTTAGGGTTCGCATGCGAAGAGATTTTAAGTATCGATTAATCGAAAAAAGATTTCAAACGATTAATCGTTTCTGTTTGAGTTTACCTACCACATTGACACAGTTTTAAGGCAAGCGATTTTAAAAACTATTGTGCCGTGGCATGTGCCGGCACATGCCAGGCACACATGCGATGTACCAAGACAGTTTGGAATCGGTGCACCAAACCAGGAATTTGTATTTTTACCTGTTTGAATCCTTAGAACATGTAATGCTACCACTTCGGGACATTTTGAGTGATAACCACACCCACTCATTGGTCTGGAATCCTAGGTAGCACTAAATTGAAAGGGCTGGCTGACGCTGGGTCAGACTTGTTACTCATTTAATTGTATGCATCCTTTGGGAAATGAAGTGCCTTGAGGCTCATGGTATTTAACAATTTGGCAATTATATTCTAAAAACCATACATCTTTAATAAAATTGATTTAATTGGCATATTATGATATACATAAATGGTCAAACTTATTTCCAAATATACATAGAAACAATGTTTACTAAACCAGTACAAGTTGAATACATTCAAAATCATAGTTTCCATACATGAGTTCAATAGGTAGGGCTGGTTCTGGTTTTATTCAAAAAAGAGACATAAATATTTGGGTTTATGCTCTCCTTTATATTTCTGTTTTTAGAAACAGTTTCAGGGCTCAAAGCTCCCCAGAAGCACCAGGTGGTCTGAAGGAATGAGTGTTTAAAGGCACATCGGCGCACAAAAGGTCATTTAGTCCCATAAAATATTATCAAAGTGGTTCTTTGCCATTGTTGAAGAACAATGACAATGCATAATTATTCTAGGTGAGAGAAGAAAAAGAGGGAGAGAATGAGTTCAGATCCAAAGAGGACCAAGGGATATCTTAGATGCAGGGTATCCATAGACAGATCCACACATCCCCATTCAGCTGAGGGTGCCACACCAGCTTAGTGTTCCCCGGGAGATGCCAACTCCTATTGCAGACCATAAGTTGTGCCCCTTGGCTTGCAGGGTAGATAGTCCTGCCAGCATTTTAGGTAGCCCTGCCATTTTATTACAAAAAATTCCTTTTCACCCTTTTCATGTTGGTTATGGTGCTTATAGCATGCTTTTTTCATCTTTTTTGTAGGTTGCACGCTTAAGGGATGCTATACTTTTCTTTTGTTTGTAGTTTTTCTCTTCCATTTTGAAGCTTTTTAGTGGGTAACAGTCAAAGGATTCAGGTAGTCTAACGGGATTACCTGAATCCAACTTAAGGTAACCCCAATGCAAAGAAGCATGTTTCAAGAGAGGCTCTAAGCATAAAGGATAATATGACTTTACATGCTTATTCGCCTTTATAAACTGAACACGTTGCTTGACATTTTGGAGACCTTGACCTTTGACCTCTGAAGCACCCAACCACCCTCTTTTTAAATGGAACAGCCCTTACTATTTTTGTGAAATTGCATTTAACCTTTGTTGTGCTATGTGTAACTACCCTTACCAAAAAGGTTTCTGACAACACACTGACAACAGACTGACAATAGACTGACAACACACTGACAACACAACCTCACATCTGACAACACACTGACGATAGACTGACAACAGGCTGACAAGAAAATCTCCCTTTCTGACGATACACTGGCAATATTGTCAGTCTATTGTCAGCATCTGACAATACACTGACAACAGACTGGCAACACACTGACATTATTTTTCCGCTGGTCGGCATAACTGACAATACACTGGCAAGAATATTTTTCATTCTCCACCAGAAAAATGAGTCCTCGTTTATTGTCATCATCTGACAATACACTGACAACAGACTGGCAATAAACTGAAACATTTAAAACCATGAATCATAGCACTTATGGTTATCTCTCTCACTTCTCACTCTGGAACAGATCTTTCTTTCCTTTTAAATTGACTCTTTTCTTCAGGAAACTAGCAAAACAGGTTAAAAATATTTATTGATAATTATCACGGAAAATTATATACAATATGAATTTTGTCCTCCATCCTCACTGTTCAATGCGAAACAATAGTGATACAGAGTACCGAGTTTTGAATAGAACAGACAGTTTGAGCGGGAAAACTTGATCCTGACCAACATTAGCAAAAAGAGGTGAGTAATTTTACCCTTATAGATCAAATAAATATCTACTATTTAATTTGCACTGCCAGCATGAAAAGAATATGTAGAGTATGTAGAACATGTAGGGTGTCAAATACTTACGAGCAAATCTAAGAACTGGTGCCACACCATTCTTGTGACAGATTTTGAACACTGTGATAGACTGACAGACTCAACAGTTCACACAGCTTTGTCTATAGGGCCAACTTATTAAAACTGGAATTTTCTGCCCAGTGCCTGTAATAATTGTAACCACCCAGCTGGTTCCAGGATGAAGTTTTGTAGACATCTGATTCTGAGAGGATTCTGACTGGTTCTGAGAGCCCTACTTGTTTCACTATGAGTATTCTAGTGGAAAATCCCCTAATACCGCTCACGTTGCTAATTATTGTCAGTGTATTGTCAGTGTGTTGTCAGGTGATCTGAAAATACACTGACAATTCAGACTGTATCAGTGAGTGTGCCAATTCGTCTGAATTTGTCAGTCTATCGTCAGTTGGATCTATTATTGCCAGTCTATTGTCAGTGTGTTATCAGGTGATCTGACAATACACTGACAAGACTGACAATACACTGACATCAGACGGGATGTGGCCAATTTAGTCTGATGTCAGTCTATTGTCAGTCTAGCGTCAGTTGGATCTATATTGCCAGTCTATTGTCAGTTGAGAAACTATGTTGTCAGTGTATTGTCAGTGTGTTGTCAGGTGATCTGACAATACACTGACAATACACTGACATCAGACTGGATGTGGCCAATTCCAGTCTGATGTCAGTCTATTGTCATTCTATCGTCAGTTAAATCAGCGCTGCTACTCTATTGTCAGTCTATTGTCAGGTGAAGCTGTGTTGTCAGTTTAAGCAAGTAGTTAATATATTGTAAGTGCAGCAGTAATATTATGATGCAGTACAGACTGACTGTCTGTCAGCAGGATGTATATTTAAATTAATGATTTACTGAATGGATTCCTAATGAGGAAATAAAATCCTATTTAATGTTAATCTAAACAGCAAAAAAATCCTGGTGAATTATTCTCAATTATGATTTGATTATCGATGAAGAAAAAAGAAAATAATCAGTTGATATTGACATAAATTTATTTGGACTGTCAGTTAATAATTTTAAGTGAATTTAAGACCATTTGGGTCAGTCAGTCAGCCAATATTTTAGGGCATTGAGACATTGACATTTGAGGTGTCTGCCGGAGTGACTGCGAGTGTGACAAATTTATTATTAAAAATCAGCAGTGTGCCCGGACTCAGAGACGCCGCTTCATTTTTCATTTAGTCATGTCATAATTGACCACTGACAATAAGCTGGTAATACACTGATAATGCACTGGTTTCATATTGCCAGGTCTGACAATAGACGACCAACACACTGACATCACACTAACAATACACTGACATTACACTGACAATATACTGACATTACACTGACAACACATGATAATTTCGTAAGGGTACTGTTTCTTTTGTTTTTTCCAGAGAGTATAATCAGCAGTTCAACTTCTGAGGTGC
>OZ012696.1:35327618-35389890 GCA_963942565.1 Maea johnstoni
TATATATATATATATTATATATATATATATATATATATATATATATATATATATGTATATATATATATATGTGTATATATATATATATATATATTTACATATTTATATATATTTTTATACATATATATATATATATATATATATATATATATATATATATATATATATATATATATATATATATATATATATATATATATATATATATATATATATAAACTTAATGCTCTTATGATAATTGGTCAGTTCCTAGATTAATCTAGCAGACTGACTTTTTTTGCGCTTATATAATGTCAGATTACAACCACTGCCCCTTTCCCAGCAAACACAAAATATTTTCAAAATATTTTTAAAAGGACTGAAAAAAAAAATGTTGGAAACATTCACAATAAACATGAATAAAACATTAGCAAAATGTTCAATAACCACAGGGAAAACATTAGTGAAATTATGAATGTAAATAATGTTATGCAATAAAAATATGATATAAGTAAAACATTTACGAGAATAAAGGAATATTTTCTTACAATATTAACCAATATTTTTTTCATAATAATGTCTGATAACATTATGTTATCTTTTATCAACATTTTTAGTTAATGTTTAATGTCTGCGTATTACAAATGTTGTTTTTGACATTTATCGAATGTTTTATTAACATACTTTAAAATGTTTCTAAAACGTCTGAAAAAGTATAGATAAAATATCAATTTATACATTAATGAAACGTTAAACAATATTTTTCCAAAATATGTTTGAATATATTAAACTGTAATTTTATTAACATTTAAAATAAATCTTTTAAAGCTGCCTAATAAAGGAATATTTTCTCACAATATTAACCAATATTTTTTTCATAATAATGTTTGATAACATTATATTATCTTTTATCAACATTTATAGTTAATGTTTTACATCTGCCTATTACAAATGTTGTTTTTAACATTTATAGAATGTTTTATTAACATTCTTTGAAATGTTTCTAAAACGTCTGAAAAATTATAAATAAAAAAAATGTCAATATTTACACTGATAAAATGTTAAACAATATTTTTCCAAAATATGTTTGATAATATTAAACTATAATTTTTCTAACATTTAAAGACAAAAGCTGTCCATTACAAATCTTTCTTTAAATATTAATTAAGTATTGTATCTACAAAGTTACAAAATATTTCTGAACAAATTTAATATTATTGAGGAATGCCCTATGATATTGCCACATAATAATGTCAAAATGCAAAAACAATAGCTACAATTCAACATTATTATCTTAATATTAAATAACGTTAATATATAATCCTACAATTGTTAGCAACTTCTCTGGAAAAGCAATATTTTATGCTATAATTAGATAAATATGATCGATAAACATGAAATATTGATTTGAAAATTTAGGAAAAAATAGTTTCCAGATAAATAGATCATTACTGGCATTGGTTTAAAATTTTTGGTTTCTTAAAAAGCATGAACTATCAATATGTGTCATTCCGAAAGGCATTGATTAGGGCTGACAAAAAAATAATATAAGTAGCCTTCTCTTCTATCTTGAAAGCATGATTTGTACAGTATACTTTTCAAAGTAAGACTGAGCAAGAAATCCCTAAAATGGGGATTTCAAAAGTGTGTTAGTTATGGGCGATTGGTAAGTACATTTTCTTCTCTAAAGAATTTAAAACTCAACTATCTGGAAAGATAAATATTTCAAAAATATTGAAACAATGTTGAGTAAAATGTTACAAAAATGTTTGCATAATATTCCAAGGCCAGCAATTTCAATGGGGATAAATATCTTCAACAACAATGTCAAAATGTTTCTTAGAAATAGTTTATGAATAATTTAAGCCACATTGTATACATATGTATTTAAAATATTGTGAAAATAATAATTTAAATGTTATAAGAAATGTTTTGGTAATAATTTTCAGGCCAAACGTTTTAATATTAATAAATTTTTTTCAGAAACATTTGATGAATACTTTTTGCAATATTGTGTTAATGTATCTTGGAAATGTTTTAAAAATAATAATACAAATATTATAAGAAACATTATGGTAATAATTTTCAGGCCAAACGTTTTAATATTTATGAACATTTTCAGTAATATTTCACAGATATTGGGTTAAATATTTTGTAGACATAGCACAAATGTTTTGTGTTTGCTGGGTATTCGCAGCTAGCAGAAGTGCTACCACCTCGTATCTCGCTGCCAAACTCTGGACTGTCCATGGTCTTATGGGGTTAAGTTGTGAATATCCAGTCGTTTAAAATGTTTCAAAGCTACACCCTCATCCTCATAATAGAACCAACTGTGACTGTCTAGGCCATCGGTGAGCAGAGCATTTAAGGTACCACTTACGGTATCTCCAAACCTTACATAGGCTTGCACACAGAAAGGAAAGATTTTGGCTTTTAATTTTCTCGATATTGAATTTCACGCAATCGAGGGCGCTTTAAAGTAGCACTTTGGGCATCAAGTCTTATCGGATTTGCTTGAAACGTTGGATCTAAATAGCTAATAGTATTACAAATATAAATAGTTAGATTATGCAATCTAGAAGTTTAGAAATATGCCTTTTTCGCATTTTCAATGAAAAATCGGAAAGAAATGGTCATGCAATTTGAACACAGCAAAGAGTAGAGAAAGTGCGATAGTTTTCCCTCTGTTTTGATATTTTCTCCAGATTAATGGAATTTGATGGTCGGCAAGTGTGGATAGCATCTCTGTTTGATAACACTATGCATGTTTTTAATGTGTTTACCCCAAATATTTACAACCTGCAAGGAGCTTACATTTATGATTCTCAATGTTTTCTCAATTAAAAGACCTTTCAGGCAAAATATACTTTATATAGGCCAAGAAGTCAAATTAAAGCAGGGTAGAGGAAAAACCAGGCCCAAAAAAATGATCCCCGTAAGCTACGTTAAAAGTATTATAAAAATAATAAATTAATAACATAAAACAAAATAAAATGATATAAAGCAACGAAAAATAAAAGTGGGAAGCATGGCCATGTATGTTATAAGATAAACATTAAAAAAAATTCAAAAAGAGAGGAGCCTACAACACACAGTATTCCCAGGCGGTCACCCATCCAAGTACTAACTGCGCTCGATGTTGCTTAACTTCGGTGATCGGACGAGAACCGGTGCATTCAACATGATATGGTCGTAGGCATTTGCTTACGATCTTTTAGAGACCAAATGCATCTCAAACAGGAAGTGTCCCAACATCATGCCTTACTCTCTTTATTTCCTGTTTCTCCTGCCCAGGAAATACTCTAGAATAACGCCAAGGCTCAGGGATCTGTCCACACGTCAGCCTATACACTCTTGGCAGTCATGTTCTCGTCCTTTGGCTTAGCACCACATTTCAGTGCTGCCATCTATTCGCAGCTAGCAGAAGTGCTACCACCTCGTATCTCGCTGCCAAACTCTGGACTGTCCATGGTCTTATGGGGTTAAGTTGTGAATATCCAGTTGTTTAAAATGTTTCAAAGCTACACACTCATCCTCATAATAGAACCAACTGTGACTGTCTAGGCCATCGGTGAGCAGAGCATTTAAGGTACCACTTACGGTATCTCCAAACCTTACATAGGCTTGCACACAGAAAGGAAAGATTTTGGCTTTTAATTTTCTCGATATTGAATTTCACCAAATCGAGGGCGCTTTAAAGTAGCACTTTGGGCATCAAGTCTCATCGGATTTGCTTGAAACGTTGGATCTAAATAGCTTATAGTATTACAAATATAAATAGGTAGATTATGCAATCTAGAAGTTTAGAAATATGCCTTTTTCTCATTTTCAATGAAAATCGGAAAGAAATGGTCATGCAATTTGAACACAGCAAAAAGTAGAGAAAGTGCGATAGTTTTCCCTCTGTTTTGATATTTTCTCCAGATTAATGGAATTTGATGGTCGGCAAGTGTGGATAGCATCTCTGTTTGATAACACTATGCATGTTTTTAATGTGTTTACCCCAAATATTTACAACCTGCAAGGAGCTTACATTTATGATTCTCAATGTTTTCTCAATTAAAAGACCTTTCAGGCGATATATACTTTATATAGGCCAAGAAGTCAAATTAAAGCAGGGTAGAGGAAAAACCAGGCCCAAAAAAATGATCCCCGTAAGCTACGTTAAAAGTATAATAAAAATAATAAATTAATAAAATAAAACAAAATAAAATGATATAAAGCAACGAAAAATAAAAGTGGGAAGCATGGCCATGTATGTTATAAGATAAACATTTAAAAAAAAATCAAAAAGAGAGGAGCCTACAACACACAGTATTCCCAGGCGGTCACCCATCCAAGTACTAACTCCGCTCGATGTTGCTTAACTTCGGTGATCGGACGAGAACCGGTGCATTCAACATGATATGGTCGTAGGCATTTGCTTACGACTTTTTAGAGACCAAATGCATCTCAAACAGGAAGTGTCCCAACATCATGCCTTACTCTCTTTATTTCCTGTTTCTCCTGCCCAGGAAATACTCTAGAATAACGCCAATGCTCAGGGATGTGTCCACACGTCAGCCTATACACTCTTGGCAGTCATGTTCTCGTCCTTTGGCTTAGCACCACATTTCAGTGCTGCCATCTATTCGCAGCTAGCAGAAGTGCTACCACCTCGTATCTCGCTGCCAAACTCTGGACTGTCCATGGTCTTATGGGGTTAAGTTGTGAATATCCAGTTGTTTAAAATGTTTCAAAGCTACACACTCATCCTCATAATAGAACCAACTGTGACTGTCTAGGCCATCGGTGAGCAGAGCATTTAAGGTACCACTTACGGTATCTCCAAACCTTACATAGGCTTGCACACAGAAAGGAAAGATTTTGGCTTTTAATTTTCTCGATATTGAATTTCACCAAATCGAGGGCGCTTTAAAGAAGCACTTTGGGCATCAAGTCTCATCGGATTTGCTTGAAACGTTGGATCTAAATAGCTTATAGTATTACAAATATAAATAGTTAGATTATGCAATCTAGAAGTTTAGAAATATGCCTTTTTTCTCATTTTCAATGAAAAATCGGAAAGAAATTGTCTTGCAATTTGAACACAGCAAAAAGTAGAGAAAGTGCGATAGTTTTCCCTCTGTTTTGATATTTTCTCCAGATTAATGGAATTTGATGGTCGGCAAGTGTGGATAGCATCTCTGTTTGATAACACTATGCATGTTTTTAATGTGTTTACCCCAAATATTTACAACCTGCAAGGAGCTTACATTTATGATTCTCAATGTTTTCTCAATTAAAAGACCTTTCAGGCGATATATACTTTATATAGGCCAAGAAGTCAAATTAAAGCAGGGTAGAGGAAAAAACAGGCCCAAAAAATGATCCCCGTAAGCTACGTTATAAGTATTATAAAAATAATAAATTAATAAAATAAAACAAAATAAAATGATATAAAGTAACGAAAAATAAAAGTGGGAAGCATGGCCATGTATGTTATAAGATAAACATTTAAAAAAAATCAAAAAGAGAGGAGCCTACAACACACCGTATTCCCAGGCGGTCACCCATCCAAGTACTAACTGCGCTCGATGTTGCTTAACTTCGGTGATCGGACGAGAACCGGTGCATTCAACATGATATGGTCGTAGGCATTTGCTTACGACTTTTTAGAGACCAAATGCATCTCAAACAGGAAGTGTCCCAACATCATGCCTTACTCTCTTTATTTCCTGTTTCTCCTGCCCAGGAAATATTCTAGAATAACGCCAAGGCTCAGGGATGTGTCCACACGTCAGCCTATACACTCTTGGCAGTCATGTTCTCGTCCTTTGGCTTAGCACCACATTTCAGTGCTGCCATCTATTCGCAGCTAGCAGAAGTGCTACCACCTCGTATCTCGCTGCCAAACTCTGGACTGTCCATGGTCTTATGGGGTTAAGTTGTGAATATCCAGTCGTTTAAAATGTTTCAAAGCCTACACCCTCATCCTCATAATAGAACCAACTGTGACTGTCTAGGCCATCGGTGAGCAGAGCATTTAAGGTACCACTTACGGTATCTCCAAACCTTACATAGGCTTGCACACAGAAAGGAAAGATTTTGGCTTTTAATTTTCTCGATATTGAATTTCACGCAATCGAGGGTGCTTTAAAGTAGCACTTTGGGCATCAAGTCTTATCGGATTTGCTTGAAACGTTGGATCTAAATAGCTAATAGTATTACAAATATAAATAGTTAGATTATGCAATCTAGAAGTTTAGAAATATGCCTTTTTCTCATTTTTAAATGAAAAATCGGAAAGAAAATGGTCATGCAATTTGAACACAGCAAAAAGTAGAGAAAGTGCGATAGTTTTCCCTCTGTTTTGATATTTTCTCCAGATTAATGGAATTTGATGGTCGGCAAGTGTGGATAGCATCTCTGTTTGATAACACTATGCATGTTTTTAATGTGTTTACCCCAAATATTTACAACCTGCAAGGAGCTTACATTTATGATTCTCAATGTTTTCTCAATTAAAAGACCTTTCAGGCGATATATACTTTATATAGGCCAAGAAGTCAAATTAAAGCAGGGTAGAGGAAAAACCAGGCCCAAAAAATGATCCCCGTAAGCTACGTTAAAAGTATTATAGAAATAATAAATTAATAACATAAAACAAAATAAAATGATATAAAGCAACGAAAAATAAAAGTGGGAAGCATGGCCATGTATGTTATAAGATAAACATTTAAAAAAAAATTCAAAAAGAGAGGAGCCTACAACACACAGTATTCCCAGGCGGTCACCCATCCAAGTACTAACTGCGCTCGATGTTGCTTAACTTCGGTGATCGGACGAGAACCGGTGCATTCAACATGATATGGTCGTAGGCATTTGCTTACGACTTTTTAGAGACCAAATGCATCTCAAACAGGAAGTGTCCCAACATCATGCCTTACTCTCTTTATTTCCTGTTTCTCCTGCCCAGGAAATACTCTAGAATAACGCCAAGGCTCAGGGATGTGTCCACACGTCAGCCTATACACTCTTGGCAGTCATGTTCTCGTCCTTTGGCTTAGCACCACATTTCAGTGCTGCCATCTATTCGCAGCTAGCAGAAGTGCTACCACCTCGTATCTCGCTGCCAAACTCTGGACTGTCCATGGTCTTATGGGGTTAAGTTGTGAATATCCAGTCGTTTAAAATGTTTCAAAGCCTACACCCTCATCCTCATAATAGAACCAACTGTGACTGTCTAGGCCATCGGTGAGCAGAGCATTTAAGGTACCACTTACGGTATCTCCAAACCTTACATAGGCTTGCACACAGAAAGGAAAGATTTTGGCTTTTAATTTTCTCGATATTGAATTTCACGCAATCGAGGGTGCTTTAAAGTAGCACTTTGGGCATCAAGTCTTATCGGATTTGCTTGAAACGTTGGATCTAAATAGCTAATAGTATTACAAATATAAATAGTTAGATTATGCAATCTAGAAGTTTAGAAATATGCCTTTTTCTCATTTTCAATGAAAAATCGGAAAGAAAATGGTCATGCAATTTGAACACAGCAAAAAGTAGAGAAAGTGCGATAGTTTTCCCTCTGTTTTGATATTTTCTCCAGATTAATGGAATTTGATGGTCGGCAAGTGTGGATAGCATCTCTGTTTGATAACACTATGCATGTTTTTAATGTGTTTACCCCAAATATTTACAACCTGCAAGGAGCTTACATTTATGATTCTCAATGTTTTCTCAATTAAAAGACCTTTCAGGCGATATATACTTTATATAGGCCAAGAAGTCAAATTAAAGCAGGGTAGAGGAAAAACCAGGCCCAAAAAATGATCCCCGTAAACTACGTTAAAAGTATTATAGAAATAATAAATTAATAACATAAAACAAAATAAAATGATATAAAGCAACGAAAAATAAAAGTGGGAAGCATGGCCATGTATGTTATAAGATAAACATTTAAAAAAATTCAAAAAGAGAGGAGCCTACAACACACAGTATTCCCAGGCGGTCACCCATCCAAGTACTAACTGCGCTCGATGTTGCTTAACTTCGGTGATCGGACGAGAACCGGTGCATTCAACATGATATGGTCGTAGGCATTTGCTTACGACTTTTTAGAGACCAAATGCATCTCAAACAGGAAGTGTCCCAACATCATGCCTTACTCTCTTTATTTCCTGTTTCTCCTGCCCAGGAAATACTCTAGAATAACGCCAAGGCTCAGGGATGTGTCCACACGTCAGCCTATACACTCTTGGCAGTCATGTTCTCGTCCTTTGGCTTAGCACCACATTTCAGTGCTGCCATCTATTCGCAGCTAGCAGAAGTGCTACCACCTCGTATCTCGCTGCCAAACTCTGGACTGTCCATGGTCTTATGGGGTTAAGTTGTGAATATCCAGTCGTTTAAAATGTTTCAAAGCCTACACCCTCATCCTCATAATAGAACCAACTGTGACTGTCTAGGCCATCGGTGAGCAGAGCATTTAAGGTACCACTTACGGTATCTCCAAACCTTACATAGGCTTGCACACAGAAAGGAAAGATTTTGGCTTTTAATTTTCTCGATATTGAATTTCACGCAATCGAGGGTGCTTTAAAGTAGCACTTTGGGCATCAAGTCTTATCGGATTTGCTTGAAACGTTGGATCTAAATAGCTAATAGTATTACAAATATAAATAGTTAGATTATGCAATCTAGAAGTTTAGAAATATGCCTTTTTCTCATTTTCAATGAAAAATCGGAAAGAAAATGGTCATGCAATTTGAACACAGCAAAAAGTAGAGAAAGTGCGATAGTTTTCCCTCTGTTTTGATATTTTCTCCAGATTAATGGAATTTGATGGTCGGCAAGTGTGGATAGCATCTCTGTTTGATAACACTATGCATGTTTTTAATGTGTTTACCCCAAATATTTACAACCTGCAAGGAGCTTACATTTATGATTCTCAATGTTTTCTCAATTAAAAGACCTTTCAGGCGATATATACTTTATATAGGCCAAGAAGTCAAATTAAAGCAGGGTAGAGGAAAAACCAGGCCCAAAAAATGATCCCCGTAAACTACGTTAAAAGTATTATAGAAATAATAAATTAATAACATAAAACAAAATAAAATGATATAAAGCAACGAAAAATAAAAGTGGGAAGCATGGCCATGTATGTTATAAGATAAACATTTAAAAAAAAATTCAAAAAGAGAGGAGCCTACAACACACAGTATTCCCAGGCGGTCACCCATCCAAGTACTAACTGCGCTCGATGTTGCTTAACTTCGGTGATCGGACGAGAACCGGTGCATTCAACATGATATGGTCGTAGGCATTTGCTTACGACTTTTTAGAGACCAAATGCATCTCAAACAGGAAGTGTCCCAACATCATGCCTTACTCTCTTTATTTCCTGTTTCTCCTGCCCAGGAAATACTCTAGAATAACGCCAAGGCTCAGGGATCTGTCCACACGTCAGCCTATACACTCTTGGCAGTCATGTTCTCGTCCTTTGGCTTAGCACCACATTTCAGTGCTGCCATCTATTCGCAGCTAGCAGAAGTGCTACCACCTCGTATCTCGCTGCCAAACTCTGGACTGTCCATGGTCTTATGGGGTTAAGTTGTGAATATCCAGTCGTTTAAAATGTTTCAAAGCCTACACCCTCATCCTCATAATAGAACCAACTGTGACTGTCTAGGCCATCGGTGAGCAGAGCATTTAAGGTACCACTTACGGTATCTCCAAACCTTACATAGGCTTGCACACAGAAAGGAAAGATTTTGGCTTTTAATTTTCTCGATATTGAATTTCAGGCAATCGAGGGCGCTTTAAAGTAGCACTTTGGGCTTCAAGTCTTATCGGATTTGCTTGAAACGTTGGATCTAAATAGCTTATAGTATTACAAATATAAATAGTTAGATTATGCAATCTATAAGTTTAGAAATATGCCTTTTTCTCATTTTCAATGAAAAATCTGAAAGAAATGGTCATGCAATTTGAACACAGCAAAAAGTAGAGAAAGTGCGATAGTTTTCCCTCTGTTTTGATATTTTCTCCAGATTAATGGAATTTGATGGTCGGCAAGTGTGGATAGCATCTCTGTTTGATAACACTATGCATGTTTTTCATGTGTTTACCCCAAATATTTACAACCTGCAAGGAGCTTACATTTATGATTCTCAATGTTTTCTCAATTAAAAGACCTTTCAGGCAAAATATACTTTATATAGGCCAAGAAGTCAAATTAAAGCAGGGTAGAGGAAAAACCAGGCCCAAAAAAATGATCCCCGTAAGCTACGTTAAAAGTATTATAAAAATAATAAATTAATAAAATAAAACAAAATAAAATGATATAAAGCAACGAAAAATAAAAGTGGGAAGCATGGCCATGTATGTTATAAGATAAACATTAAAAAAAAATCAAAAAGAGAGGAGCCTACAACACACAGTATTCCCAGGCGGTCACCCATCCAAGTACTAACTGCGCTCGATGTTGCTTAACTTCGGTGATCGGACGAGAACCGGTGCATTCAACATGATATGGTCGTAGGCATTTGCTTACGACTTTTTAGAGACCAAATGCATCTCAAACAGGAAGTGTCCCAACACCATGCCTTACTCTCTTTATTTCCTGTTTCTCCTGCCCAGGAAATACTCTAGAATAACGCCAAGGCTCAGGGATCTGTCCACACGTCAGCCTATACACTCTTGGCAGTCATGTTCTCGTCCTTTGGCTTAGCACCACATTTCAGTGCTGCCATCTATTCGCAGCTAGCAGAAGTGCTACCACCTCGTATCTCGCTGCCAAACTCTGGACTGTCCATGGTCTTATGGGGTTAAGTTGTGAATATCCAGTTGTTTAAAATGTTTCAAAGCTACACACTCATCCTCATAATAGAACCAACTGTGACTGTCTGACTCTAGGCCATCGGTGAGCAGAGCATTTAAGGTACCACTTACGGTATCTCCAAACCTTACATAGGCTTGCACACAGAAAGGAAAGATTTTGGCTTTTAATTTTCTCGATATTGAATTTCACCAAATCGAGGGCGCTTTAAAGTAGCACTTTGGGCATCAAGTCTCATCGGATTTGCTTGAAACGTTGGATCTAAATAGCTTATAGTATTACAAATATAAATAGTTAGATTATGCAATCTAGAAGTTTAGAAATATGCCTTTTTCTCATTTTCAATGAAAAATCGGAAAGAAATGGTCATGCAATTTGAACACAGCAAAAAGTAGAGAAAGTGCGATAGTTTTCCCTCTGTTTTGATATTCTCTCCAGATTAATGGAATTTGATGGTCGGCAAGTGTGGATAGCATCTCTGTTTGATAACACTATGCATGTTTTTAATGTGTTTACCCCAAATATTTACAACCTCCAAGGAGCTTACATTTATGATTCTCAATGTTTTCTCAATTAAAAGACCTTTCAGGCGATATATACTTTATATAGACCAAGAAGTCAAATTAAAGCAGGGTAGAGGAAAAACCAGGCCCAAAAAATGATCCCCGTAAGCTACGTTAAAAGTATTATAAAAATAATAAATTAATAAAATAAAACAAAATAAAATGATATAAAGCAACGAAAAATAAAAGTGGGAAGCATGGCCATGTATGTTATAAGATAAACATTTAAAAAAAAATCAAAAAGAGAGGAGCCTACACCACACAGTATTCCCAGGCGGTCACCCATCCAAGTACTAACTGCGCTCGATGTTGCTTAACTTCGGTGATCGGACGAGAACCGGTGCATTCAACATGATATGGTCGTAGGCATTTGCTTACGACTTTTTAGAGACCAAATGCATCTCAAACAGGAAGTGTCCCAACATCATGCCTTACTCTCTTTATTTCCTGTTTCTCCTGCCCAGGAAATACTCTAGAATAACGCCAAGGCTCAGGGATCTGTCCACACGTCAGCCTATACACTCTTGGCAGTCATGTTCTCGTCCTTTGGCTTAGCACCACATTTCAGTGCTGCCATCTATTCGCAGCTAGCAGAAGTGCTACCACCTCGTATCTCGCTGCCAAACTCTGGACTGTCCATAGACCTTATTCACGCCTCGCTCTGACATGCGTCAGAACGAGGCTCTGTAGGCATATTCCGCTAGGTGGCCACATGCATTGCCGCCACATTGGAATGGTGTGAAGGTATACGAACCTTGGTAATGTCGCTTGATATAGTCAGAGAAAAATCACTGTCAACCAAAAGTGTGATAGGAACATATTACCAATGTGACAACAAAGTAATATATGATACATGATAGTAAAAACAGTAAATTATTTGGAGTTGTCTGAGCTAGCCAAACATGGGAAAGTGGGTGTTGATATAGCGATAATAGGAAAGATTAGTGTAATCTAAGGAATTTTTATTGTAAGATGTGCTGTTGGGCAGTTTTGGCTTATATTTAAAGAGACATAAAAAGGCATTTAATGAACCAAATTGAATAAATATACTTATGAATATTTACATGTCAAACATTTGCCAGTGATTTTGGGTTGGGCTGTGTTGGGCACTCTGGTTTCCTCTAACTTATATACCTGACCAGGATTCAACCTTAACTGGCACAACAGGCACAAATGTGCCCAGGTTTTTAAATCTGCACCTAGAACATGTGAGCCTAGGCGCCCGAATTGCACCTAGACTTCCTACTCTTCCAACCATATATATATGTAAGAGTGATGTCAGTTAGATTCAGAAATTAAGTCAGATTTATCATATGCATGGTTTCGAGGATGATGTCAGTCAGGACAGCTGATTGCAATGGAGCTGATTGTAAGACTCGCGCTTCTGATAATTCTTGTGGGAGCCTAGATTCTTCTTTGCTAGGCGCACAAAGAGCACCTTGCAAAAATTGTTAAGGTCAATTCCTGCTGACTGGTCACAAGTCATAACTTGGCTGCATTGTGGTAGAAAAGGTGATGATGAACCAAATTCCAAAATTCAAATTGCTAGTTTAAATGTGTAAAATAGTATCATGAATAGTATCATGAATATATATTGAACGGCACAAGACTGTAAACTATGAAGTTTGAGATAAATGTCACCTAGCGCTGAAATGAATGAAATAATCTAAAGTAAGACTGATTTAAAATAAAGTTATTGTTTTTCAGTGTGACACATTTGATGTGGAGATATCCAGGTTTTAGAGAATAACCATACTTAGGTGACAAGGAACTTCAGTCCTATCAAACTTGTACAATACTGTAGCTGAAATTCACAAGTTTCGTAGGTAAGTTGATTGATAATAGGTACAAACACACGTAAATCATTCATATCTTTAGAAATAATCTGAATTTATATTTGCAAGTGAATTTTTTTTTCAAATCTATATATATGTATTAAGTTTGTTAGTACCTAAGGAATTCATGCCAATAATCAGGCCTTACATGACAGACACTCCTGTGTCATCGGGATGTAAAGGTTGAGCCAGGAAAGGACTTATCTTAGGCAGGTGATGAACTTTAAGTTTCGGTTTTAGGTTTCGGTGGGTTCTTGGAAAGTTTTGAGCTTACAAGAGAGGTGTATGACCCTTTCAATGCTGAGGCTACTTATGTCCAACACGCAAAGACGCAAAGATTTTTAAAAACCATCCAAACCCTGTCATGTTCCACAACTCTAACATTAGATTGGCTGAGTGGTCTGATATATTACACATATTAGACTGCTCACTGTGTCTCACCACTGCACACGGTTCAGGTCTGAAGCTAGCTTAAGCTATTTTATGATAATGTCTCCAGTTTTGGGTAACTCAATGGTTAACACCAGGTACTCAGGTTTCCTCCAATATTATTGTGTGTACAGGCCTGCTAGGGAAGGAAGGTCGTGTGAACATTTTGGTGGATACAAGACAAAAACCGAATACCTTTACCTTTATTATCTACTGGCTAGTCTCAAGGTAAGGCTACAGAAAAAAGTATTATGAATAAAATCCCATTCTATTTATTGGCCCTTAAGCAAATAGTCAATATAATTATATTTGCACTGTATTATTTCTTAATTCATTCCATATGCATTGATCAATAAAGATACATACACTCATTACAGGTCTCAGTCTAATCTTGATCTAATCTAAAGACTAGGACAATCCAGTGTGCAACATAGGTTCCTGAACATTACTTGCCAAGCTGGGCAAGCTGTCCCTTAAGTTTATTTGCCCAATCAATACTTCTACTTGCCCCACAACTCTTTTAAACAAAGGTGCACGTGAGTTACATTGCGAGGACTCTTTTCAAAACATTACTTGCCGAGCGGGTTAAGTTAGGGTCTTGATAAGCTTGTCCCATTGCCTTATTTTGCGGAATTCACTTGCAACTTGCAAGTGGTTATGCTGTACGCTGAAATCTTCTCCCATATACTTTTGAAATGTTTCCATATGTCATGTCTATTTCAAGTTTAGTGCTGGCTTATACACTGCTCAGTACTATAGGGGTAGAGAAAATTTCTCAAGTAATTTCAGGGCTTATCACTATTAGTGACCCACTGGCCCCAGGCCAGTAAAAATTCCCAAAAATGGCTTTGGGCCAGTAGAAATAGAGTTCAACTGGTCTTACAGGGCCAGTAAACATAAGGGGACATTCTTGTTAACACGTTTTCACCCACATCAGGCACATCAAATGCCTGATAATGTTAGGAGAAAAAGTTCTAGGACCAGTAAAAATTTGGTCCTTCTGTAACTACGGGGCCAGTAACTTTTTAATTTAGCATGGAGGCCTGAGTTTTGAAATGTGTTCTGAACATAATCATGTGTATTTTCAGGTGTGGAGCCTGGTGCTGGCGTATTCCCTGGTGGTCATCTTTTCCTGCACCCCGGAGAGAAGCCGCTTGCTGAGCCGCCTCTCCTGTCCTGTGTGGGTCGCGCTGCTGCTCCATCTCGCCAAGATCGTGGACATCCTGAACAGCACCAACACCACAGACGACGCCCAACACCTCCGTCGAGAGCTCCTCCCTCAACTCCAGCACGTAATCTCAGCTGGAGAAGCCGCCCGAGGCCAAGCGCCCCCAGAGTTTGGAGACGGAGACGTCCCGACGCCGCCGACGGAACCTGCCGCCCTTGCTTGAGCCCCAGCTGCTGCAGCCGCTCAGCGATCACTGTTTTATCAGGCTCTTCTGGGCCATCGTGCTCGTCAGGGTCGGGATACACTTCTGGATCTTCCAGCTACTTCCTTTACTCTTCGTGCAAAAAATAGGTGAGTATCTACTAGTGCTGGTATCATACGGACCGAACAACTGTGATTCGAAGCAGTCACCTTTGTTCGATCCGGCAATGGCATGTCAATACAACTCGATCCTAAGATGAGTACTTCTAAATGGTACTTAACACTGGAGAGTGACTATAAAACTCCCATTAATATGGCCCTCTCATCTCAAACACCCGATCAAGCTGACACGCCGGCAACCAGGAAGTTTATATTGTAGTGTCGGCACACTCACTCCAGGACACCCGGCAGATAATGGCCCACCCTGGCAACCAATTACGCAATTAGTGTTTGCTGTATGTGAGAATAAAGCTATAGACCTTATTCACGCCTCGCTCTGACATGCGTCAGAACGAGGCGTGAATAAAAATTCATACCAAACCAGTACAAGTTGAATACATTCAAATTCATAGTTTCAATACATTAGTTCAATAGGTAGGGCCAATACAGCTAGGCACTTATTGTGATTATACTAAATGGCACACCGCGATGGTGGGATCGGATCCCTATGGCTGTAAGTGCCTGTTGGCTCTAGCTCTTGATCTTAAGGATTTTTGCATCATTTTGTACTGCCCAAATTAGCCACCTGCAGCATAAGGGTTAAACAGTAGGGAGGACCACACTTTGATCCTAGTACTTCCTCTAGGATACATAAATAAGTAGTAGGATTCAACCTGAACTTTTATGAAGTATCAGTGAATTCTGCTTGCATAACTATTTATGAAGTTGTAATTCAACTTATGTTTCTCCTTTTCAGATGAATTAGTTCATGCTTTCCTTCATTTCAAGTTATTTGACTCACACAGAATCAGTTAATTATCACATGTTTACATTTAAAGATACTAAAATTCAGATCCAGACTGGGAATCAAACAGTTCAGACAATATTTCCAAATTCAGTAATGACCACAAGAATGGTATATAACCAGGGCTCAATGCTAACAACAGTGGTCCTATGGCCCCAGGCCAGTAAAAAACGGCTTGGGTCCAGTAAAAAAAAGACCTCAACTGGTCCTACAGGGCCAGTAAACATTCTGGGGCATACTTATTGCCAAGTTTCCCCTCAAGAATTTCCCTAATGGTTTTGAAATAAATGAATGTAAAATAATTAAAAAAATTAATGTTGTCTGTGAATTTTATGCAATGTTTGTCCTTTTTATGTAAAAGAAAAATTTCTCACACTATACATTCCTCCCACAGGTTTGCTGAAGCCAGCTAAACCATGGCAGCCGGTGAAGACCACAACTACCAGGCTAAACCAAATGTACGCCTGGGATGGACGAAGAGCCTGTCCCTCTTGCCTGCACTGACAATGGAGGATGTCTCCAAGCTGATCAAGCAGCACTCTAAAGTGCAGTCCAAGCACTTAGACAAGGGATACCGATTCTTTCATGGATGTTATGTCCATGATGTAGAAGGTAAGTAGTGGCTTAGCTTTAATTAAAATCTGATGTAGTTCCTTGAGCAATATTTAGGGTTCGGATGCGAAGAGATTTTAAGTATCGATTTATCGAAAAAAAATTGAACAATGTATCGTTTCTGTCTGAGTTAACCTACTACATCGACAGAGTTTTAAGGTGAGCGACAGTGTCTTAGCCAGGATTTAGAAGCTGGGTGGCTAAAATTTGCAGTCTAAAGATTTTGGGGCGTCCAAATTTTTAAGGGGGATCACAATATACTCATATTTCAACCATAAACATGTATAAATTCAACAAAATAAGGTATGATATCAATAAACAATGACATGGGAATTACAAGGAGATGAAAAAATTCAATTATGAGATTGAGATTTTTAGATATTCCACACTAAAAAAATTGTGGGTCCTGAGGAAATCTTTTTAAGGGTTTGGGTGTCCAAAAAGGCACCCAGACGCCTTGCTGGCTAAGACCATGGTGAGCAATTTTGAAAACTATTGTGCCGTGGAATGTGCCGGCACATGCCAGACACACATGCGATGTACCAAGACAGTTTGGAATCGGTGCACCAAACCTGTTTGAATTCTCAGAACATGTAATGATACCACTTGGGGACTTTTAAAGTGATAACCACACCCACTCATCGGTCTGGAATCCCAGGTAGCACTAAATTGAAAGGGCTAGCTGACACTGTGTCAGACTTGTTACTCATTTAATTGTATGCATCTCAGGACTCAACGTTAAGGCTTGCCCCATAGCCCCGGGCTAGTTAATTTAATGTCAGGGCTAGTAAATTCTACCTGTGAGTAGCCCTGAGGGACTAGATAGAATTATGAATCCCACCTTTGGCTCTGCATACCTGGATGATAATTTACCTCAATTACCACAATACACTGTATCCTTTTGATGTTATCAACAGAGGCTATGATATCAACAGAGGTCATTGTTTTAGAAGAGTTGTCATTAATATCAGGGCTAGCAAAAATATTTCAGGGCTAGTAAAGGTTTCGGTAACTAGCTCTGCTGGGCTTATGAATTTTTTTCTTAATGTTGAGCCCTGCATCTTTTGGGAAATGAAGTGCCTTGAGGCTCATGGTATATTACTTGGCAATACTATTCTAAAAACCATACATCTTTAATGTAATTGATTTATTCGGCATATTATGATATACATAAATGGTCAAACTTATTTACAAATACACATTGAAAAAATGCATACCAAACCAGTACAAGTTTAATACATTCAAATTCATAGTTTCAATACATTAGTTCAATAGGTAGGGCCGATACAGCTAGGCACTTATTGTGATTATACTAAATGGCACACCGCGATGGTGGGATCGGACCCCTATGGCTGTAAGTGCCTGTTGGCTCTAGCTCTTGATCTTTAGTATTTTAATACTTTGCCAAATTTTCAGTTAAAGGCGCGAGTGAAGGCTGTGAGGTCAGGTGTAAATGTTATCGTTCAATGAGAAAAAACGAAACACCTTGGTCCATAAAAGTATGTAGCCAAATATGTGGGGTTTGACATTTACTGATTGCTTTTCCACTAACTACAGCCATCATCATCTGTAGTTATGCAAAGGCAATCACATAGTCAAACCTTGATGTTTTGTTCAATTACTTTAATTTGCATTTGTTTGCAGATTTGGCTGAGTGGGATGCCTTCGTCTCATCAGCCTTTGTTCACATACATTGTCACTAACATTGAATTTTGGAATTTAACAAAATTGAAAATGACTGTTACTACAAATATGTCATCCATTTGACAATGATTTTGTTATGAACATGATCTATTGAAATGAGTTTTTGAAATAAAGTTGACATTACGTTTTAACACACACTCACACACACCAATGTTTGTTTGTTCAAGTTGATCATTATACAAATATGCCATGCCAGTGTGGGTATCCTGATGAAATGTCTCCCAGACTGGCATGGCATATTTGTTTTATTATAACGAACAAACCCCAATTTGGTAAAATATCAATGAAAACAACAATGACTGCCGGTAGATCCAGTTACAACGGTGGACGTTTTGCTGGTGGACATTTCGCCGGTGGACATGATGGAATGGCCAACCATTGTAAGCCAATCACGGCTTACGATTTTCACGTGAGGTATAATAATGCCATTTATATGTTTGTTTGTATTATGTGAGACATGAATGTATACATATAATACCCTAGTGTTATTCACTTACTATAAAGTTCAAAATATTAACGTGGAAGTAATATTAGCATGAGCGGTTTATAAGTTCATGAATTAGAATATCACTACTCAGATGGCGCTTTTGTAGATTGTTCATACGCGATTATTACGATCCGCTATCATGGAAAAACGGATTGATTCGCTAAAAATAGATTGGCTAATATTTCAGACTTTACAGTAACCCTTTACCCAACCAGAATATATCAAATATTTTATTTATGGCCAAAGCAGCTTAAGATCATTCCTTCAACCCTTAGAATTAGTTAAGGGTTGCTTTATCAACCCATTCATGGCCAGAGCCCCTCGAGATCATTCAATTAACCCTTTAACCACCGAGGATATATTAAATGTTCTTCAGTTAACCCATTCGTGGCCTATGCTCCTTCAGATCACTTGTTTAACCACGTGCAACCCAGGCTTTGTTTCAATATATCGAACCCTGTGCAGCATTACTTTCTATTTGTAGATATCTCTTCTCTCCAAAGAACTTCTGGAGACTCAAGAATGTGGATGTGGAGCTGGATTGGGGTCATGTGCTCATGTTGCAGCACTTCTGTTCCAGCTCGCCCATTATAAAACATTGAACATGACGTCAGTGCCAGTCATCGTCTCGAAAACATCTTGTCCCCAGCAGTGGCAAGTGCCCCCTCGAACCCACGGCATCAACCCAAGGGATTTGAAACAAGTCAAATTTGTACGCCCAAAGGTGGATAAAATCAATTCAGAGTCCTGTATATGTAGCACTCTTTATAATCCTGTTAACACCAAGTTCCCAGATTCTTCTTTAATGGAGGGTCTGCAACAGTTTTCATTGTTAAATAACACATGCCAAATCGGTCAAGTCATTCCGGACAATTTTGAAAATATTGAAACAAAAGTAACTACTTTCGGCCCTGTTTACGTGGGGAGTACACTATCGCACCAGCTTCCCATGCCAAAGTCTGACGGTTCAATCGTTAAAATCAAAAATGCCCCAGAGTTCCCTTGTTTGCCCCTACTTACCCATAACCTGACAAGTCATGTTTCATTAGCCTTATCACGCAACGAATATATTTTCATGGAGGGCTTGGACCTGACGATCGCCCAGTGTCATGACATTGAGGGAACCACAAGGTCTCAAAGCGATTGCCCAGAGTGGCACAAGTTGCGACAGTCTAGAATAACGTCCTCAGTTTTCAAAGATGTAATTTCTCGAAAGCAGGACTTTGAAAGCCTGGCTAACAGATTTCTTGTAAATAAAAGGATTGTAACACCAGCAATGAAACATGGAATCACAAATGAGGCAAATGCCGTTTTGGAATATGCCACACACAAAAACGTTAATGTCAAACCCTGCGGATTCATCATAAATCCACAGGCAGTGTACCTTGGTACAACACCCGATCGTTTGGTTTATGATCCAAACGAAGTCAACTCGTTTGGTGTATTGGAGGTAAAATGCCCCATGAAAAGTTCATTCAAAGATGTCCCATACCTGAAGCAAGTCAACAGTGGCTTCAAGCTTCGTGAGAGCCATGCATATTACATGCAAGTCATGGGACAAATGGCTCTGAGTGGTCTAGAATGGGCTGATTTCTGTGTTTGGACTGAGAATGACATGCACATTGAACGCATTCATTTTGACAGTCAAGCATGGGAGGGGTATTTTGAAAAACTTACGCTATTTTTTTTCAATTACTACATCAAAAAACTTGTTTAGATGAAGAATATCAGTGGATTTCATGAAGGGGCCAATACTGAAGTACTGTTAAATCCCATATTATCATGAACCTTGGATGTGAAAATGGTGTAGGGCAAGATGTCTTGCAGAAGCTGGCTGATATCAGACAAGAGCGAGTCCGATACCAGCAGGATAAATGCAGACACCTTGACGTACACCATTTTCATAAGCAAAGAGATATCATCAGCTACCCCTACTTTGACATAAATTTTAAATCACGATAAGCACAACAAGAGTGAACGGCAATAATTTCTCACTTGAATTTGAGATTTACAAACCTAAAACCATCTAAATTACTTCCTGTCATCTTCTTCTCCAGATATACTCATGTTGGCTGACCATAATGCATGGACAGTCTTTCAAATGTCAAAAAACAATTTCTAGCGCGAAAAGTAATGGCCGCCATTGTAATTAAAAATTATATTAGCCTGCTAACATTGGCAGTTGTTAAAAGCAATGTTAGAAGAAATTGACCAATCATCTGCTAGTATAAGAGTGGAGCTGATGATAATCCATCCTATTCTATCACACTCTCTTGTGTTTAAAATAGTGGACCTCTAAAAAGTGTGAGTAGACCACATACTGTCCACAACTGTAAAGCTGAACCTGCCAGACTGATGGGCAAAACACAGTCAAATATATGATATTCTTTTACACGTCTAATTGCCCTCTCAACGTGAATTCTCAGTCGGGCTATTTCCTGAGTTTCCTCTACTTCCTCTTTACTAAATTGGTCGCGTTGCATCAGAAAAGGAGGTATATTTAAAGATACATTTTTGTCGCCAAGGATGTCACCTATCAAAAAACCCTTATCGGCCATGACGCTATCCCCACTTTCTAATAACTCAATAATGCCGGACTGCCTAGTTAACTCCTTATCTGAAATGGAACCGGCAAACAGAGATGACATAAATACAATACATCCGGATGGAGAAATGCCAATCAGACCCTTGAAAGTTGTTGTGCCCTTATAATTCGAATAAAACTCTGAGTTAAGACTTAATGCTGATGGCATCTGCATTTTAAACTCTGTGCAGTCTAAAATAACTCGAGTGGACGGATACATGTCACGAAAGCATGCAGGCATATGCCTGTCTACCTTGTTCCTACTAGGCCATATTGGAATTGATCCAAGCTGAAAAAATAAAAAATTACTCCATGTTATGATGACTCTACTCACTGTTGACTGCGAAATATTAAAGCGACATGCAATGTCTTGCTGAAAAAGTCCCACTCTAACTTTCACAAGAAAAAGAAAGAATTGATCTATAAGAGACAAATTCTCCTGACGAAACCCAAGGGTCTTATTTATTGTCTCCGAGTATCCAGATCGTTGCCTCTGGATTTGGCTCCATCTCGTCATCTTCTCAGCGGTAGGTTTAAGTAAATTAAAAACACTGACGATAATAGCATATGACGTAAATCCAGTGTAGAACTGTAGCATTTTACTGTCATTTGAGAAGCGACTTAGCGAGAATTCTGACTGCAGAGATAGATTTTCAACTTTCTTTTCCAAATCACCAATGTGGTTCGCAGCCTCATTCAATTTCTCCTTATCAGATTTTTCCTCGCGTAGATAGTCGTGGAATAGAGGTGGTGGTGTGACCGTGCTTTCTAAGATGATTCTTTCTTGGTCGAAACTGGAAGGACAGATTTAATATTTGAGATACTTTAGTCTGCACAAAGTTCATGTTTCAAACTCAATATCTAAACTAATCCTACATTTAATCTGTCCCTCCAGATTATGTGGGGGGGGGGGGGGCTGGTTTCACAGATTTCCATGTTTCTTTTCTTTTAACAAATGATGAAATCTGCACCTGACAGCAAAGCCTTTATTTGCATCTTTTATTAATGGTTTTTTTTCTTAAAAATGCCAAAATAATCTAATCTGGATCAAGAGCTAGAGCCAACAGGCACTTACAACCATAGGGATTCGATCCCACCATCGCGGTGTGCCATTTAGTATAATCACAATAAGTGCCTAGCTGTATCGGCCCTACCTATTGATATGCAGAAATCATTATATATATATATATATATATATATATATATATATATATATATATCGGAACTTGTTAACGTTATAGGAAAAACAAAATTATGATCTGAATATACTTGGTATACTTTGGTGTAATTTAGTTTTTGTCACTTTTTCTACCAAATTGCGGCTAAGTTGTGACTAACCAGTTATAACTGGTTCAGGAAACCAGGGTACCCGGGGAAAACCACCAACTAACCCCAAGTCATTGCCAGCTTTATCCCATACCCTGGGTAGGCTCTGAACCCAGAGAGTGGTGACAGATAGCTAGCAGTCATTGGCAACTCCTTAGTCCATATGGCCATCAGGGAAGGCCCCTTTTTTGAAAAGAAAAATGTATAACAAATGTGCTTTTGTGGTATGGTATATAAAATGGAGGGTTGATGTTCAAAGTGCAGAGGGATACAGGGTTGAAATCAGTTGCCAGTTTTGTAATCGATTAATCAGAATTTAGAGAGGTAAACGATTGATTATCGATTATAATCGATGATAGTCTCAGCACTAATAAGTATCGCTCACAATGTTTAATAACGTGTTTATATGCCACATGTGAGTTTCATGTTCACGAAGATGAAATAAAAATACTTGACAATTATAGTACATTTGGCTTCTTTTTTTAGATTTGTAATCTCATATCCCATGCCTTCTTAACCTTTTTGCATAAGTAACGCGAAAATATCTACTTAAGTGTCCAGAATTTATCTTATCCCGTACACGACAGGTTACTCCTGACAAAATTACCTATCTTCCAATCTCCGCCTCTTCAGATTAGATCTAGGCGTGGGGGGTTTCCTCTCCGATGTGTCAGGACTCCAACTAAATATGGATGGCACTGCATGCTTAACTAAGAAGCGCTTCCCTGTCAAAGTTTTCATGAAGTCATTGGGTGTGAAATGAGCCGAGCACACTTTTGTATGTGGTTTAACCTATGAAGATAAAAACGATTCAAAAAATCAGTACATATATTCTGGATGGGTTAATAAAATAACCATTGAATAATTCTGGGGGGCAAAGGGTTAAATGAATGGTCATCAGGTCGTCTGGTCATAAATGGGTAACTCAAGTAATCCTTAACGAGTGTTTGAAATCTGTCACAATTTTCAAAGTCGATCACTGGTTCTTCTGAAAGACCGATGACTGATTAATAATCGTCGTGCACACATATGTCATATAGTCAAGCTTAGTGGTCGAACGATTAAGCGAGAACTCGAGCATTTGGTTGAGGTGAGGCCGACTTGACCCGTTCGAACGTCATTTGAAATAATTGATTATTTCAAATGTGAAATTTTGGAAAAAAAAAATGTGAAATTGCGCGGCCAAAACATAGAAAAACAATAGAACTTTCGTTTAAGTGACACGGAACAGCTCCGTGTCAACGCTCAAGAGTAAATAAATCTATTGTGCCATATTTGGTGCACTGATTCCGCAAAAGCTGCGGTACACCGCATGTGTAAAACTCAAACCGAATCGATTAATTGTTCGCAATATTTTTCGATCAATCGATACCAACAGTATCTTCGCATCCGAACCCAATTCAAAATGCGGTACCCTATGACGCGAGGTAAATAGTTCGGCGGCAGTGTTTTTCATAAGTAACGCGACAAAAGTTTTGTAGTTCAAGGCACACTTTTGTATGTGGATATAGAGGTTCCATCACGAGTGGATGGAAAGAGGAGGAATCTTGCACGAGTGAGTGATTTTGTGTCTTGGGACGAGGCTTGCCGAGTCCCAAGACACAAAATCACTCACGAGTGCAAGATTCCTCCTCTTTCCATCCACGATTGATAGAACCTGTTTCTCCCACGATAAAAAGGAGAAATTTACACGTTTTACCGTGAAGTTAGCTAGCTAAACTAGGTCAGCCAAAGGTCACCCGCGCACTAGTTCAACAATGGTAATACGCGTTTGTTGTGACGTGCACCGTTTGTTTCCCCAGAAACTGGCGCCAGATCACGTACGTGACGCTTGTTCAAATCCACGCGCGCTATTGTTGGATCTACCTTTGACCCAGCAGCAGTGACCTCTTGATTGAAATTGAGGGATCTGATTGGACAATTACATTAGTTTGACCTTTTGACCCCGTTGAAGAACACCCATTGGAGACCACAAATCTTTAACTGTAAAATACACCTCAGAGTGGGAGAACACTGGTTCTTCTGAAAGACCGATTACTGATTAATAATCGTCGTGCACACATATGTCATATAGTCAAGAATTGTGGTCGAACGATTAAGCGAGAACTGGAGCATTTGATTAAGGTGAGACCGACTCGACCCGTTCGAAAAAAATTGTGAAATTGCGTGGCCAAAACATACAAAAACAATAGAACTTTCGTTTAAGTGACACGGAACGGCTCTGTGTCAACGCTCAAGAGTAAATAAATCTATTGTGCCATAGTTGGTGCACCGATTCATCAAAAGCAGTAAAACTCGAACCGAATCGATTAATTGTTCGCAATATTTTTCGATCAATCGATACCAAAAATATCTTCGCATCCGAACCCTAGTCAAGATGTGGTACCCTATGACGCAAGGTAAATAGTACGGCGGCAGTGTTTTTAAAAAGTTTTGTAGTTCAAGGCAAGACTTTCCAAGGGAAGTTGTATGCTTGAATGGGTGAAGCTTCAGAATGAAATTTGCACCTGACAGCAAAGCATTTATTTGCATCTATTATTGTTAGCTGTCTAACTGTCTTTAAAATGCCAAAATAATTTAACCCAGACCAAGAGCTAGAGCCAACTGGCACTTACAGCCATAGGGATTCGATCCCACCATCGCGGTGTGCCATTAAGTGTTATCACAATAAGTGCCTAGCTGTATTGGCCCTAGCTATTATATTTGGGTAAATAGATAAAGTCATTGTGTAAAGCTAAGATGAATAAAAGAAAGGGTACATAAATAGTGAGAACCAATTACTGTATGCGCTACAGTGAAGTGCTTGACATGCAGGGGTCTTATTACTGGCATCAGCGTGACGTCATGAGGGGGTAAGGACCAATCAGGGGCCAGTTGCACCAACGTGACTCAGGCTCAAACTTAGCCTCAAGGCTCAACTTGATTGTCTACAACAATAGCATCTACTGTTGTAGACAATCTAGTTGAGCCTGAGTATGTATGTAAGAAATACTCTACTGTTGTCCTTAACAGCTTATGAAATAGTTGAATAATTCAAGGCAACAGCCATGAAATAGTTGAATAAATACTTTTACAGAGTACTTTTACAGTGCTACTTTGATCTATCCAGTTTTGACTCCTATGTTGCATGCTGGTGTGACACTTTGATAGTTGGACACCAATAAAGTCAGGATTAGTAGGGCTAGTCCAGTATGGTCAGAACATGTTATGCCTAAAAAAATGTTTCCTGTTTCAGCTTTAGTTGTAATGCAGTGTTCTAATACTTAGTTTATGTTGATGGAGAGTTTGAGAGTTTTAATAATGTGAAAATATCAAAAGTCATGTCCTGGCTCAAATGTATGAATTTTCGAAATAAATATGCTAATAAAAGTCACTTTTCAAAATCCACACGTGAGAAAAATCAGTTTTCCAGACACCTTAGATGGATATGTCTTATGATTTACGATTATTATTTGATTATTATAAACTTTGAAAAAAAAATTCCTCCCTGTGGACTTAATACTGTAGAATGTCCCATATACTATAGGCATATACATGTATATTAGAGACCTATATGCCAGGTTAAAATTCGATTTTGCACGCATATTGGCTTACTTACTGTGAACAGGGGCCCTTCATCCCTCCGAATCTTGATCAACCACAGTTTTCTCCGATTATCATCAAGGGGAAAACTGTGGAATGACAGCTCCTTGCTGTACCTCTGGTCGTTCTAGCAGAGAGGAACACAGCAGTGGTGATGAGCGGCCATTTTGAAATTTTACCTACAGAGCCTCGCTTTCAATCCAACATGGATGACGCGTGAATAAGGTGTATGGTCTTATGGGGTTAAGTTGTGAATATCCAGTCGTTTAAAATGTTTCAAAGCCTACACCCTCATCCTCATAATAGAACCAACTGTGACTGTCTAGGCCATCGGTGAGCTGAGCATTTAAGGTACCACTTACGGTATCTCCAAACCTTACATAGGCTTGCACACAGAAAGGAAAGATTTTGGCTTTTAATTTTCTCGATATTGAATTTCACGCAATCGAGGGTGCTTTAAAGTAGCACTTTGGGCATCAAGTCTTATCGGATTTGCTTGAAACGTTGGATCTAAATAGCTAATAGTATTACAAATATAAATAGTTAGATTATGCAATCTACAAGTTTAGAAATATGCCTTTTTCTCATTTTCAATGAAAAATCGGAAAGAAATGGTCATGCAATTTGAACACAGCAAAAAGTAGAGAAAGTGCGATAGTTTTCCCTCTGTTTTGATATTTTCTCCAGATTAATGGAATTTGATGGTCGGCAAGTGTGGATAGCATCTCTGTTTGATAACACTATGCATGTTTTTAATGTGTTTACCCCAAATATTTACAACGTGCAAGGAGCTTACATTTATGATTCTCAATGTTTTCTCAATTAAAAGACCTTTCAGGCGATATATACTTTATATAGGCCAAGAAGTCAAATTAAAGCAGGGTAGAGGAAAAACCAGGCCCAAAAAATGATCCCCGTAAGCTACGTTAAAAGTATTATAAAAATAATAAATTAATAAAATAAAACAAAATAAAATGATATAAAGCAACGAAAAATCAAAGTGGGAAGCATGGCCATGTATGTTATAAGATAAACATTTAAAAAAAATTCAAAAAGAGAGGAGCCTACAACACACAGTATTCCCAGGCGGTCACCCATCCAAGTACTAACTGCGCTCGATGTTGCTTAACTTCGGTGATCGGACGAGAACCGGTGCATTCAACATGATATGGTCGTAGGCATTTGCTTACGACTTTTTAGAGACCAAATGCATCTCAAACAGGAAGTGTCCCAACATCATGCCTTACTCTCTTTATTTCCTGTTTCTCCTGCCCAGGAAATATTCTAGAATAACGCCAAGGCTCAGGTATCTGTCCACACGTCAGCCTATACACTCTTGGCAGTCATGTTCTCGTCCTTTGGCTTAGCACCACATTTCAGTGCTGCCATCTATTCGCAGCTAGCAGAAGTGCTACCACCTCGTATCTCGCTGCCAAACCCTGGACTGTCCATGGTCTTATGGGGTTAAGTTGTGAATATCCAGTCGTTTAAAATGTTTCAAAGCCTACACCCTCATCCTCATAATAGAACCAACTGTGACTGTCTAGGCCATCGGTGAGCAGAGCATTTAAGGTACCACTTACGGTATCTCCAAACCTTACATAGGCTTGCACACAGAAAGGAAAGATTTTGGCTTTTAATTTTCTCGATATTGAATTTCACGCAATCGAGGGCGCTTTAAAGTAGCACTTTGGGCATCAAGTCTTATCGGATTTGCTTGAAACGTTGGATCTAAATAGCTAATAGTATTACAAATATAAATAGTTAGATTATGCAATCTAGAAGTTTAGAAATATGCCTTTTTCTCATTTTCAATGAAAAATCGGAAAGAAATGGTCATGCAATTTGAACACAGCAAAAAGTAGAGAAAGTGCGATAGTTTTCCCTCTGTTTTGATATTTTCTCCAGATTAATGGAATTTGATGGTCGGCAAGTGTGGATAGCATCTCTGTTTGATAACACTATGCATGTTTTTAATGTGTTTACCCCAAATATTTACAACCTGCAAGGAGCTTACATTTATGATTCTCAATGTTTTCTCAATTAAAAGACCTTTCAGGCAATATATACTTTATATAGGCCAAGAAGTCAAATTAAAGCAGGGTAGAGGAAAAACCAGGCCCAAAAAAATGATCCCCGTACGCTACGTTAAAAGTATTATAAAAATAATAAATTAATAAAATAAAACAAAATAAAATGATATAAAGCAACGAAAAATAAAAGTGGGAAGCATGGCCATGTATGTTATAAGATAAACATTAAAAAAAATTCAAAAAGAGAGGAGCCTACAACACACAGTATTCCCAGGCGGTCACCCATCCAAGTACTAACTGCGCCCGATGTTGCTTGACTTCGGTGATCGGACGAGAACCGGTGCATTCAACATGAAATGGTCGTAGGCATTTGCTTACGACTTTTTAGAGACCAAATGCATCTCAAACAGGAAGTGTCCCAACATCATGCCTTACTCTCTTTATTTCCTGTTTCTCCTGCCAAGGAAATATTCTAGAATAACGCCAAGGCTCAGGGATGTGTCCACACGTCAGCCTATACACTCTTGGCAGTCATGTTCTCGTCCTTTGGCTTAGCACCACATTTCAGTGCTGCCATCTATTCGCAGCTAGCAGAAGTGCTACCACCTCGTATCTCGCTGCCAAACTCTGGACTGTCCATGGTCTTATGGGGTTAAGTTGTGAATATCCAGTCGTTTAAAATGTTTCAAAGCCTACACCCTCATCCTCATAATAGAACCAACTGTGACTGTCTAGGCCATCGGTGAGCAGAGCATTTAAGGTACCACTTACGGTATCTCCAAACCTTACATAGGCTTGCACACAGAAAGGAAAGATTTTGGCTTTTAATTTTCTCGATATTGAATTTCACGCAATCGAGGGTGCTTTAAAGTAGCACTTTGGGCATCAAGTCTTATCGGATTTGCTTGAAACGTTGGATCTAAATAGCTAATAGTATTACAAATATAAATAGTTAGATTATGCAATCTAGAAGTTTAGAAATATGCCTTTTTCTCATTTTCAATGAAAAATCGGAAAGAAAATGGTCATGCAATTTGAACACAGCAAAAAGTAGAGAAAGTACGAGAGTTTTCCCTGTTTTGATATTTTCTCCAGATTAATGGAATTTGATGGTCGGCAAGTGTGGATAGCATCTCTGTTTGATAACACTATGCATGTTTTTAATGTGTTTACCCCAAATATTTACAACCTGCAAGGAGCTTACATTTATGATTCTCAATGTTTTCTCAATTAAAAGACCTTTCAGGCAATATATACTTTATATAGGCCAAGAAGTCAAATTAAAGCAGGGTAGAGGAAAAACCAGGCCCAAAAAAATGATCCCCGTAAGCTACGTTAAAAGTATTATAAAAATAATAAATTAATAAAATAAAACAAAATAAAATGATATAAAGCAACGAAAAATAAAAGTGGGAAGCATGGCCATGTATGTTATAAGATAAACATTTAAAAAAAATTCAAAAAGAGAGGAGCCTACAACACACAGTATTCCCAGGCGGTCACCCATCCAAGTACTAACTGCGCTCGATGTTGCTTAACTTCGGTGATCGGACGAGAACCGGTGCATTCAACATGATATGGTCGTAGGCATTTGCTTACGACTTTTTAGAGACCAAATGCATCTCAAACAGGAAGTGTCCCAACATCATGCCTTACTCTCTTTATTTCCTGTTTCTCCTGCCCAGGAAATACTCTAGAATAACGCCAAGGCTCAGGGATCTGTCCACACGTCAGCCTATACACTCTTGGCAGTCATGTTCTCGTCCTTTGGCTTAGCACCACATTTCAGTGCTGCCATCTATTCGCAGCTAGCAGAAGTGCTACCACCTCGTATCTCGCTGCCAAACTCTGGACTGTCCATGGTCTTATGGGGTTAAGTTGTGAATATCCAGTCGTTTAAAATGTTTCAAAGCCTACACCCTCATCCTCATAATAGAACCAACTCTGACTGTCTAGGCCATCGGTGAGCAGAGCATTTAAGGTACCACTTACGGTATCTCCAAACCTTACATAGGCTTGCACACAGAAAGGAAAGATTTTGGCTTTTAATTTTCTCGATATTGAATTTCACGCAATCGAGGGCGCTTTAAAGTAGCACTTTGGGCATCAAGTCTTATCGGATTTGCTTGAAACGTTGGATCTAAATAGCTAATAGTATTACAAATATAAATAGTTAGATTATGCAATCTAGAAGTTTAGAAATATGCCTTTTTCTCATTTTCAATGAAAAATCGGAAAGAAAATGGTCATGCAATTTGAACACAGCAAAAAGTAGAGAAAGTGCGATAGTTTTCCCTCTGTTTTGATATTTTCTCCAGATTAATGGAATTTGATGGTCGGCAAGTGTGGATAGCATCTCTGTTTGATAACACTATGCATGTTTTTAATGTGTTTACCCCAAATATTTTCAACCTGCAAGGAGCTTACATTTATGATTCTCAATGTTTTTTCAATTAAAAGACCTTTCAGGCAATATATACTTTATATAGGCCAAGAAGTCAAATTAAAGCAGGGTAGAGGAAAAACCAGGCCCAAAAAAATGATCCCCGTAAGCTACGTTAAAAGTATTATAAAAATAATAAATTAATAAAATAAAACAAAATAAAATGATATAAAGCAACGAAAAATAAAAGTGGGAAGCATGGCCATGTATGTTATAAGATAAACATTAAAAAAAATTCAAAAAGAGACACAGTATTCCCAGGCGGTCACCCATCCAAGTACTAACTGCGCTCGATGTTGCTTAACTTCGGTGATCGGACGAGAACCGGTGCATTCAACATGATATGGTCGTAGGCATTTGCTTACGACTTTTTAGAGACCAAATGCATCTCAAACAGGAAGTGTCCCAACATCATGCCTTACTCTCTTTATTTCCTGTTTCTCCTGCCCAGGAAATACTCTAGAATAACGCCAAGGCTCAGGGATCTGTCCACACGTCAGCCTATACACTCTTGGCAGTCATGTTCTCGTCCATTGGCTTAGCACCACATTTCAGTGCTGCCATCTATTCGAAGCTAGCAGAATTGCTACCACCTCGTATCTCGCTGCCAAACTCTGGACTGTCCATGGTCTTATGGGGTTAAGTTGTGAATATCCAGTTGTTTAAAATGTTTCAAAGCTACACACTCATCCTCATAATAGAACCAACTGTGACTGTCTAGGCCATCGGTGAGCAGAGCATTTAAGGTACCACTTACGGTATCTCCAAACCTTACATAGGCTTGCACACAGAAAGGAAAGATTTTGGCTTTTAATTTTCTCGATATTGAATTTCACGCAATCGAGGGTGCTTTAAAGTAGCACTTTGGGCATCAAGTCTTATCGGATTTGCTTGAAACGTTGGATCTAAATAGCTAATAGTATTACAAATATAAATAGTTAGATTATGCAATCTAGAAGTTTAGAAATATGCCTTTTTCTCATTTTCAATGAAAAATCGGAAAGAAAATGGTCATGCAATTTGAACACAGCAAAAAGTAGAGAAAGTGCGATAGTTTTCCCTCTGTTTTGATATTTTCTCCAGATTAATGGAATTTGATGGTCGGCAAGTGTGGATAGCATCTCTGTTTGATAACACTATGCATGTTTTTAATGTGTTTACCCCAAATATTTACAACCTGCAAGGAGCTTACATTTATGATTCTCAATGTTTTCTCAATTAAAAGACCTTTCAGGCGATATATACTTTATATAGGCCAAGAAGTCAAATTAAAGCAGGGTAGAGGAAAAACAAGCCCAAAAAATGATCCCCGTAAGCTACGTTAAAAGTATTATAAAAATAATAAATCAATAAAATAAAACAAAATAAAATGATATAAAGCAACGAAAAATAAAAGTGGGAAGCATGGCCATGTATGTTATAAGATAAACATTTAAAAAAAATTCAAAAAGAGAGGAGCCTACAACACACAGTATTCCCAGGCGGTCACCCATCCAAGTACTAACTGCGCTCGATGTTGCTTAACTTCGGTGATCGGACGAGAACCGGTGCATTCAACATGATATGGTCGTAGGCATTTGCTTACGACTTTTTAGAGACCAAATGCATCTCAAACAGGAAGTGTCCCAACATCATGCCTTACTCTCTTTATTTCCTGTTTCTCCTGCCCAGGAAATACTCTAGAATAACGCCAAGGCTCAGGGATCTGTCCACACGTCAGCCTATACACTCTTGGCAGTCATGTTCTCGTCCTTTGGCTTAGCACCACATTTCAGTGCTGCCATCTATTCGCAGCTAGCAGAAGTGCTACCACCTCGTATCTCGCTGCCAAACTCTGGACTGTCCATGGTCTTATGGGGTTAAGTTGTGAATATCCAGTCGTTTAAAATGTTTCAAAGCCTACACCCTCATCCTCATAATAGAACCAACTGTGACTGTCTAGGCCATCGGTGAGCAGAGCATTTAAGGTACCACTTACGGTATCTCCAAACCTTACATAGGCTTGCACACAGAAAGGAAAGATTTTGGCTTTTAATTTTCTCGATATTGAATTTCACGCAATCGAGGGCGCTTTAAAGTAGCACTTTGGGCATCAAGTCTTATCGGATTTGCTTGAAACGTTGGATCTAAATAGCAAATAGTATTACAAATATAAATAGTTAGATTATGCAATCTAGAATTTTAGAAATATGCCTTTTTCTCATTTTCAATGAAAAATCGGAAAGAAATGGTCATGCAATTTGAACACAGCAAAAAGTAGAGAAAGTGCGATAGTTTTCCCTCTGTTTTGATATTTTCTCCAGATTAATGGAATTTGATGGTCGGCAAGTGTGGATAGCATCTCTGTTTGATAACACTATGCATGTTTTTAATGTGTTTACCCCAAATATTTACAACCTGCAAGGAGCTTACATTTATGATTCTCAATGTTTTCTCAATTAAAAGACCTTTCAGGCGATATATACTTTATATAGGCCAAGAAGTCAAATTAAAGCAGGGTAGAGGAAAAACAAGCCCAAAAAAATGATCCCCGTAAGCTACGTTAAAAGTATTATAAAAATAATAAATTAATAAAATAAAACAAAAAAAAATGATATAAAGCAACGAAAAATAAAAGTGGGAAGCATGGCCATGTATGTTATAAGATAAACATTAAAAAAAATTCAAAAAGAGAGGAGCCTACAACACACAGTATTCCCAGGCGGTCACCCATCCAAGTACTAACTGCGCTCGATGTTGCTTAACTTCGGTGATCGGACGAGAACCGGTGCATTCAACATGATATGGTCGTAGGCATTTGCTTACGACTTTTTAGAGACCAAATGCATCTCAAACAGGAAGTGTCCCAACATCATGCCTTACTCTCTTTATTTCCTGTTTCTCCTGCCCAGGAAATACTCTAGAATAACGCCAAGGCTCAGGGATCTGTCCACACGTCAGCCTATACACTCTTGGCAGTCATGTTCTCGTCCATTGGCTTAGCACCACATTTCAGTGCTGCCATCTATTCGCAGCTAGCAGAATTGCTACCACCTCGTATCTCGCTGCCAAACTCTGGACTGTCCATGGTCTTATGGGGTTAAGTTGTGAATATCCAGTTGTTTAAAATGTTTCAAAGCTACACACTCATCCTCATAATAGAACCAACTGTGACTGTCTAGGCCATCGGTGAGCAGAGCATTTAAGGTACCACTTACGGTATCTCCAAACCTTACATAGGCTTGCACACAAAAAGGAAAGATTTTGGCTTTTAATTTTCTCGATATTGAATTTCACCAAATCGAGGGCACTTTAAAGTAGCACTTTGGGCATCAAGTCTTATCGGATTTGCTTTAAACGTTGGATCTAAATAGCTAATAGTATTACAAATATTAATAGTTAGATTATGCAATCTAGAAGTTTAGAAATATGCCTTTTTCTCATTTTCAATGAAAAATCGGAAAGAAATGGTCATGCAATTTGAACACAGCAAAAAGTAGAGAAAGTGCGATAGTTTTCCCTCTGTTTTGATATTTTCTCCAGATTAATGGAATTTGATGGTCGGCAAGTGTGGATAGCATCTCTGTTTGATAACACTATGCATGTTTTTAATGTGTTTACCCCAAATATTTACAACCTGCAAGGAGCTTACATTTATGATTCTCAATGTTTTCTCAATTAAAAGACCTTTCAGGCAATATATACTTTATATAGGCCAAGAAGTCAAATTAAAGCAGGGTAGAGGAAAAACCAGGCCCAAAAAAATGATCCCCGTAAGCTACGTTAAAAGTATTATAAAAATAATAAATTAATAAAATAAAACAAAATAAAATGATATAAAGCAACGAAAAATAAAAGTGGGAAGCATGGCCATGTATGTTATAAGATAAACATTTAAAAAAAATTCAAAAAGAGAGGAGCCTACAACACACAGTATTCCCAGGCGGTCACCCATCCAAGTACTAACTGCGCTCGATGTTGCTTAACTTCGGTGATCGGACGAGAACCGGTGCATTCAACATGATATGGTCGTAGGCATTTGCTTACGACTTTTTAGAGACCAAATGCATCTCAAACAGGAAGTGTCCCAACATCATGCCTTACTCTCTTTATTTCCTGTTTCTCCTGCCCAGGAAATACTCTAGAATAACGCCAAGGCTCAGGGATCTGTCCACACGTCAGCCTATACACTCTTGGCAGTCATGTTCTCGTCCTTTGGCTTAGCACCACATTTCAGTGCTGCCATCTATTCGCAGCTAGCAGAAGTGCTACCACCTCGTATCTCGCTGCCAAACTCTGGACTGTCCATGGTCTTATGGGGTTAAGTTGTGAATATCCAGTCGTTTAAAATGTTTCAAAGCCTACACCCTCATCCTCATAATAGAACCAACTGTGACTGTCTAGGCCATCGGTGAGCAGAGCATTTAAGGTACCACTTACGGTATCTCCAAACCTTACATAGGCTTGCACACAGAAAGGAAAGATTTTGGCTTTTAATTTTCTCGATATTGAATTTCACGCAATCGAGGGCGCTTTAAAGTAGCACTTTGGGCATCAAGTCTTATCGGATTTGCTTGAAACGTTGGATCTAAATAGCTAATAGTATTACAAATATAAATAGTTAGATTATGCAATCTAGAAGTTTAGAAATATGCCTTTTTCTCATTTTCAATGAAAAATCGGAAAGAAAATGGTCATGCAATTTGAACACAGCAAAAAGTAGAGAAAGTGCGATAGTTTTCCCTCTGTTTTGATATTTTCTCCAGATTAATGGAATTTGATGGTCGGCAAGTGTGGATAGCATCTCTGTTTGATAACACTATGCATGTTTTTAATGTGTTTACCCCAAATATTTACAACCTGCAAGGAGCTTACATTTATGATTCTCAATGTTTTCTCAATTAAAAGACCTTTCAGGCAATATATACTTTATATAGGCCAAGAAGTCAAATTAAAGCAGGGTAGAGGAAAAACCAGGCCCAAAAAAATGATCCCCGTAAGCTACGTTAAAAGTATTATAAAAATAATAAATTAATAAAATAAAACAAAATAAAATGATATAAAGCAACGAAAAATAAAAGTGGGAAGCATGGCCATGTATGTTATAAGATAAACATTAAAAAAAATTCAAAAAGAGACACAGTATTCCCAGGCGGTCACCCATCCAAGTACTAACTGCGCTCGATGTTGCTTAACTTCGGTGATCGGACGAGAACCGGTGCATTCAACATGATATGGTCGTAGGCATTTGCTTACGACTTTTTAGAGACCAAATGCATCTCAAACAGGAAGTGTCCCAACATCATGCCTTACTCTCTTTATTTCCTGTTTCTCCTGCCCAGGAAATACTCTAGAATAACGCCAAGGCTCAGGGATCTGTCCACACGTCAGCCTATACACTCTTGGCAGTCATGTTCTCGTCCTTTGGCTTAGCACCACATTTCAGTGCTGCCATCTATTCGCAGCTAGCAGAAGTGCTACCACCTCGTATCTCGCTGCCAAACTCTGGACTGTCCATGGTCTTATGGGGTTAAGTTGTGAATATCCAGTCGTTTAAAATGTTTCAAAGCCTACACCCTCATCCTCATAATAGAACCAACTGTGACTGTCTAGGCCATCGGTGAGCAGAGCATTTAAGGTACCACTTACGGTATCTCCAAACCTTACATAGGCTTGCACACAGAAAGGAAAGATTTTGGCTTTTAATTTTCTCGATATTGAATTTCACGCAATCGAGGGCGCTTTAAAGTAGCACTTTGGGCATCAAGTCTTATCGGATTTGCTTGAAACGTTGGATCTAAATAGCAAATAGTATTACAAATATAAATAGTTAGATTATGCAATCTAGAATTTTAGAAATATGCCTTTTTCTCATTTTCAATGAAAAATCGGAAAGAAATGGTCATGCAATTTGAACACAGCAAAAAGTAGAGAAAGTGCGATAGTTTTCCCTCTGTTTTGATATTTTCTCCAGATTAATGGAATTTGATGGTCGGCAAGTGTGGATAGCATCTCTGTTTGATAACACTATGCATGTTTTTAATGTGTTTACCCCAAATATTTACAACCTGCAAGGAGCTTACATTTATGATTCTCAATGTTTTCTCAATTAAAAGACCTTTCAGGCGATATATACTTTATATAGGCCAAGAAGTCAAATTAAAGCAGGGTAGAGGAAAAACAAGCCCAAAAAAATGATCCCCGTAAGCTACGTTAAAAGTATTATAAAAATAATAAATTAATAAAATAAAACAAAAAAAAATGATATAAAGCAACGAAAAATAAAAGTGGGAAGCATGGCCATGTATGTTATAAGATAAACATTAAAAAAAATTCAAAAAGAGAGGAGCCTACAACACACAGTATTCCCAGGCGGTCACCCATCCAAGTACTAACTGCGCTCGATGTTGCTTAACTTCGGTGATCGGACGAGAACCGGTGCATTCAACATGATATGGTCGTAGGCATTTGCTTACGACTTTTTAGAGACCAAATGCATCTCAAACAGGAAGTGTCCCAACATCATGCCTTACTCTCTTTATTTCCTGTTTCTCCTGCCCAGGAAATACTCTAGAATAACGCCAAGGCTCAGGGATCTGTCCACACGTCAGCCTATACACTCTTGGCAGTCATGTTCTCGTCCATTGGCTTAGCACCACATTTCAGTGCTGCCATCTATTCGCAGCTAGCAGAATTGCTACCACCTCGTATCTCGCTGCCAAACTCTGGACTGTCCATGGTCTTATGGGGTTAAGTTGTGAATATCCAGTTGTTTAAAATGTTTCAAAGCTACACACTCATCCTCATAATAGAACCAACTGTGACTGTCTAGGCCATCGGTGAGCAGAGCATTTAAGGTACCACTTACGGTATCTCCAAACCTTACATAGGCTTGCACACAAAAAGGAAAGATTTTGGCTTTTAATTTTCTCGATATTGAATTTCACCAAATCGAGGGCACTTTAAAGTAGCACTTTGGGCATCAAGTCTTATCGGATTTGCTTTAAACGTTGGATCTAAATAGCTAATAGTATTACAAATATTAATAGTTAGATTATGCAATCTAGAAGTTTAGAAATATGCCTTTTTCTCATTTTCAATGAAAAATCGGAAAGAAATGGTCATGCAATTTGAACACAGCAAAAAGTAGAGAAAGTGCGATAGTTTTCCCTCTGTTTTGATATTTTCTCCAGTTTAATGGAATTTGGTGGTCGGCAAGTGTGGATAGCATCTCTGTTTGATAACACTATGCATGTTTTTAATGTGTTTACCCCAAATATTTACAACCTGCAAGGAGCTTACATTTATGATTCTCAATGTTTTCTCAATTAAAAGACCTTTCAGGCAATCTATACTTTATATAGGCCAAGAAGTCAAATTAAAGCAGGGTAGAGGAAAAACCAGTCCCAAAAAAATGATCCCCGTAAGCTACGTTAAAAGTATTATAGAAATAATAAATTAATAACATAAAACAAAATAAAATGATATAAAGCAACGAAAAATAAAAGTGGGAAGCATGGCCATGTATGTTATAAGATAAACATTTAAAAAAAATTCAAAAAGAGAGGAGCCTACAACACACAGTATTCCCAGGCGGTCACCCATCCAAGTACTAACTGCGCTCGATGTTGCTTAACTTCGGTGATCGGACGAGAACCGGTGCATTCAACATGATATGGTCGTAGGCATTTGCTTACGACTTTTTAGAGACCAAATGCATCTCAAACAGGAAGTGTCCCAACATCATGCCTTACTCTCTTTATTTCCTGTTTCTCCTGCCCAGGAAATACTCTAGAATAACGCCAAGGCTCAGGGATCTGTCCACACGTCAGCCTATACACTCTTGGCAGTCATGTTCTCGTCCATTGGCTTAGCACCACATTTCAGTGCTGCCATCTATTCGCAGCTAGCAGAATTGCTACCACCTCGTATCTCGCTGCCAAACTCTGGACTGTCCATGGTCTTATGGGGTTAAGTTGTGAATATCCAGTTGTTTAAAATGTTTCAAAGCTACACACTCATCCTCATAATAGAACCAACTGTGACTGTCTAGGCCATCGGTGAGCAGAGCATTTAAGGTACCACTTACGGTATCTCCAAACCTTACATAGGCTTGCACACAGAAAGGAAAGATTTTGGCTTTTAATTTTCTCGATATTGAATTTCACCAAATCGAGGGCACTTTAAAGTAGCACTTTGGGCATCAAGTCTTATCGGATTTGCTTTAAACGTTGGATCTAAATAGCTAATAGTATTACAAATATTAATAGTTAGATTATGCAATCTAGAAGTTTAGAAATATGCCTTTTTCTCATTTTCAATGAAAAATCGGAAAGAAATGGTCATGCAATTTGAACACAGCAAAAAGTAGAGAAAGTGCGATAGTTTTCCCTCTGTTTTGATATTTTCTCCAGATTAATGGAATTTGATGGTCGGCAAGTGTGGATAGCATCTCTGTTTGATAACACTATGCATGTTTTTAATGTGTTTACCCCAAATATTTACAACCTGCAAGGAGCTTACATTTATGATTCTCAATGTTTTCTCAATTAAAAGACCTTTCAGGCAATATATACTTTATATAGGCCAAGAAGTCAAATTAAAGCAGGGTAGAGGAAAAACCAGGCCCAAAAAAATGATCCCCGTAAGCTACGTTAAAAGTATTATAGAAATAATAAATTAATAACATAAAACAAAATAAAATGATATAAAGCAACGAAAAATAAAAGTGGGAAGCATGGCCATGTATGTTATAAGATAAACATTTAAAAAAAATTCAAAAAGAGAGGAGCCTACAACACATAGTATTCCCAGGCGGTCACCCATCCAAGTACTAACTGCGCTCGATGTTGCTTAACTTCGGTGATCGGACGAGAACCGGTGCATTCAACATGATATGGTCGTAGGCATTTGCTTACGACTTTTTAGAGACCAAATGCATCTCAAACAGGAAGTGTCCCAACATCATGCCTTACTCTCTTTATTTCCTGTTTCTCCTGCCCAGGAAATACTCTAGAATAACGCCAAGGCTCAGGGATCTGTCCAAACATCAGCCTATACACTCTTGGCAGTCATGTTCTCGTCCTTTGGCTTAGCACCACATTTCAGTGCTGCCATCTATTCGCAGCTAGCAGAATTGCTACCACCTCGTATCTCGCTGCCAAACTCTGGACTGTCCATGGTCTTATGGGGTTAAGTTGTGAATATCCAGTTGTTTAAAATGTTTCAAAGCTACACACTCATCCTCATAATAGAACCAACTGTGACTGTCTAGGCCATCGGTGAGCAGAGCATTTAAGGTACCACTTACGGTATCTCCAAACCTTACATAGGCTTGCACACAGAAAGGAAAGATTTTGGCTTTTAATTTTCTCGATATTGAATTTCACCAAATCGAGGGCACTTTAAAGTAGCACTTTGGGCATCAAGTCTCATCGGATTTGCTTGAAACGTTGGATCTAAATAGCTTATAGTATTACAAATATAAATAGTTAGATTATGCAATCTAGAAGTTTAGAAATATGCCTTTTTCTCATTTTCAATGAAAAATCGGAAAGAAATGGTCATGCAATTTGAACACAGCAAAAAGTAGAGAAAGTGCGATAGTTTTCCCTCTGTTTTGATATTTTCTCCAGATTAATGGAATTTGATGGTCGGCAAGTGTGGATAGCATCTCTGTTTGATAACACTATGCATGTTTTTAATGTGTTTACCCCAAATATTTACAACCTGCAAGGAGCTTACATTTATGATTCTCAATGTTTTCTCAATTAAAAGACCTTTCAGGCGATATATACTTTATATAGGCCAAGAAGTCAAATTAAAGCAGGGTAGAGGAAAAACCAGGCCCAAAAAATGATCCCCGTAAGCTACGTTAAAAGTATTATAAAAATAATAAATTAATAAAATAAAACAAAATAAAATGATATAAAGCAACGAAAAATAAAAGTGGGAAGCATGGCCATGTATGTTATAAGATAAACATTTAAAAAAAATTCAAAAAGAGAGGAGCCTACAACACACAGTATTCCCAGGCGGTCACCCATCCAAGTACTAACTGCTCTCGATGTTGCTTAACTTCGGTGATCGGACGAGAACCGGTGCATTCAACATGATATGGTCGTAGGCATTTGCTTACGACTTTTTAGAGACCAAATGCATCTCAAACAGGAAGTGTCCCAACATCATGCCTTACTCTCTTTATTTCCTGTTTCTCCTGCCCAGGAAATACTCTAGAATAACGCCAAGGCTCAGGGATCTGTCCACACGTCAGCCTATACACTCTTGGCAGTCATGTTCTCGTCCATTGGCTTAGCACCACATTTCAGTGCTGCCATCTATTCGCAGCTAGCAGAATTGCTACCACCTCGTATCTCGCTGCCAAACTCTGGACTGTCCATGGTCTTATGGGGTTAAGTTGTGAATATCCAGTTGTTTAAAATGTTTCAAAGCTACACACTCATCCTCATAATAGAACCAACTGTGACTGTCTAGGCCATCGGTGAGCAGAGCATTTAAGGTACCACTTACGGTATCTCCAAACCTTACATAGGCTTGCACACAGAAAGGAAAGATTTTGGCTTTTAATTTTCTCGATATTGAATTTCACCAAATCGAGGGCACTTTAAAGTAGCACTTTGGGCATCAAGTCTTATCGGATTTGCTTTAAACGTTGGATCTAAATAGCTAATAGTATTACAAATATTAATAGTTAGATTATGCAATCTAGAAGTTTAGAAATATGCCTTTTTCTCATTTTCAATGAAAAATCGGAAAGAAATGGTCATGCAATTTGAACACAGCAAAAAGTAGAGAAAGTGCGATAGTTTTCCCTCTGTTTTGATATTTTCTCCAGTTTAATGGAATTTGGTGGTCGGCAAGTGTGGATAGCATCTCTGTTTGATAACACTATGCATGTTTTTAATGTGTTTACCCCAAATATTTACAACCTGCAAGGAGCTTACATTTATGATTCTCAATGTTTTCTCAATTAAAAGACCTTTCAGGCAATCTATACTTTATATAGGCCAAGAAGTCAAATTAAAGCAGGGTAGAGGAAAAACCAGGCCCAAAAAAATGATCCCCGTAAGCTACGTTAAAAGTATTATAGAAATAATAAATTAATAACATAAAACAAAATAAAATGATATAAAGCAACGAAAAATAAAAGTGGGAAGCATGGCCATGTATGTTATAAGATAAACATTTAAAAAAAATTCAAAAAGAGAGGAGCCTACAACACACAGTATTCCCAGGCGGTCACCCATCCAAGTACTAACTGCGCTCGATGTTGCTTAACTTCGGTGATCGGACGAGAACCGGTGCATTCAACATGATATGGTCGTAGGCATTTGCTTACGACTTTTTAGAGACCAAATGCATCTCAAACAGGAAGTGTCCCAACATCATGCCTTACTCTCTTTATTTCCTGTTTCTCCTGCCCAGGAAATATTCTAGAATAACGCCAAGGCTCAGGTATCTGTCCACACGTCAGCCTATACACTCTTGGCAGTCATGTTCTCGTCCTTTGGCTTAGCACCACATTTCAGTGCTGCCATCTATTCGCAGCTAGCAGAAGTGCTACCACCTCGTATCTCGCTGCCAAACCCTGGACTGTCCATGGTCTTATGGGGTTAAGTTGTGAATATCCAGTCGTTTAAAATGTTTCAAAGCCTACACCCTCATCCTCATAATAGAACCAACTGTGACTGTCTAGGCCATCGGTGAGCAGAGCATTTAAGGTACCACTTACGGTATCTCCAAACCTTACATAGGCTTGCACACAGAAAGGAAAGATTTTGGCTTTTAATTTTCTCGATATTGAATTTCACGCAATCGAGGGCGCTTTAAAGTAGCACTTTGGGCATCAAGTCTTATCGGATTTGCTTGAAACGTTGGATCTAAATAGCTAATAGTATTACAAATATAAATAGTTAGATTATGCAATCTAGAAGTTTAGAAATATGCCTTTTTCTCATTTTCAATGAAAAATCGGAAAGAAATGGTCATGCAATTTGAACACAGCAAAAAGTAGAGAAAGTGCGATAGTTTTCCCTCTGTTTTGATATTTTCTCCAGATTAATGGAATTTGATGGTCGGCAAGTGTGGATAGCATCTCTGTTTGATAACACTATGCATGTTTTTAATGTGTTTACCCCAAATATTTACAACCTGCAAGGAGCTTACATTTATGATTCTCAATGTTTTCTCAATTAAAAGACCTTTCAGGCAATATATACTTTATATAGGCCAAGAAGTCAAATTAAAGCAGGGTAGAGGAAAAACCAGGCCCAAAAAAATGATCCCCGTACGCTACGTTAAAAGTATTATAAAAATAATAAATTAATAAAATAAAACAAAATAAAATGATATAAAGCAACGAAAAATAAAAGTGGGAAGCATGGCCATGTATGTTATAAGATAAACATTAAAAAAAATTCAAAAAGAGAGGAGCCTACAACACACAGTATTCCCAGGCGGTCACCCATCCAAGTACTAACTGCGCCCGATGTTGCTTGACTTCGGTGATCGGACGAGAACCGGTGCATTCAACATGAAATGGTCGTAGGCATTTGCTTACGACTTTTTAGAGACCAAATGCATCTCAAACAGGAAGTGTCCCAACATCATGCCTTACTCTCTTTATTTCCTGTTTCTCCTGCCAAGGAAATATTCTAGAATAACGCCAAGGCTCAGGGATGTGTCCACACGTCAGCCTATACACTCTTGGCAGTCATGTTCTCGTCCTTTGGCTTAGCACCACATTTCAGTGCTGCCATCTATTCGCAGCTAGCAGAAGTGCTACCACCTCGTATCTCGCTGCCAAACTCTGGACTGTCCATGGTCTTATGGGGTTAAGTTGTGAATATCCAGTCGTTTAAAATGTTTCAAAGCCTACACCCTCATCCTCATAATAGAACCAACTGTGACTGTCTAGGCCATCGGTGAGCAGAGCATTTAAGGTACCACTTACGGTATCTCCAAACCTTACATAGGCTTGCACACAGAAAGGAAAGATTTTGGCTTTTAATTTTCTCGATATTGAATTTCACGCAATCGAGGGTGCTTTAAAGTAGCACTTTGGGCATCAAGTCTTATCGGATTTGCTTGAAACGTTGGATCTAAATAGCTAATAGTATTACAAATATAAATAGTTAGATTATGCAATCTAGAAGTTTAGAAATATGCCTTTTTCTCATTTTCAATGAAAAATCGGAAAGAAAATGGTCATGCAATTTGAACACAGCAAAAAGTAGAGAAAGTACGAGAGTTTTCCCTGTTTTGATATTTTCTCCAGATTAATGGAATTTGATGGTCGGCAAGTGTGGATAGCATCTCTGTTTGATAACACTATGCATGTTTTTAATGTGTTTACCCCAAATATTTACAACCTGCAAGGAGCTTACATTTATGATTCTCAATGTTTTCTCAATTAAAAGACCTTTCAGGCAATATATACTTTATATAGGCCAAGAAGTCAAATTAAAGCAGGGTAGAGGAAAAACCAGGCCCAAAAAAATGATCCCCGTAAGCTACGTTAAAAGTATTATAAAAATAATAAATTAATAAAATAAAACAAAATAAAATGATATAAAGCAACGAAAAATAAAAGTGGGAAGCATGGCCATGTATGTTATAAGATAAACATTTAAAAAAAATTCAAAAAGAGAGGAGCCTACAACACACAGTATTCCCAGGCGGTCACCCATCCAAGTACTAACTGCGCTCGATGTTGCTTAACTTCGGTGATCGGACGAGAACCGGTGCATTCAACATGATATGGTCGTAGGCATTTGCTTACGACTTTTTAGAGACCAAATGCATCTCAAACAGGAAGTGTCCCAACATCATGCCTTACTCTCTTTATTTCCTGTTTCTCCTGCCCAGGAAATACTCTAGAATAACGCCAAGGCTCAGGGATCTGTCCACACGTCAGCCTATACACTCTTGGCAGTCATGTTCTCGTCCTTTGGCTTAGCACCACATTTCAGTGCTGCCATCTATTCGCAGCTAGCAGAAGTGCTACCACCTCGTATCTCGCTGCCAAACTCTGGACTGTCCATGGTCTTATGGGGTTAAGTTGTGAATATCCAGTCGTTTAAAATGTTTCAAAGCCTACACCCTCATCCTCATAATAGAACCAACTGTGACTGTCTAGGCCATCGGTGAGCAGAGCATTTAAGGTACCACTTACGGTATCTCCAAACCTTACATAGGCTTGCACACAGAAAGGAAAGATTTTGGCTTTTAATTTTCTCGATATTGAATTTCACGCAATCGAGGGCGCTTTAAAGTAGCACTTTGGGCATCAAGTCTTATCGGATTTGCTTGAAACGTTGGATCTAAATAGCTAATAGTATTACAAATATAAATAGTTAGATTATGCAATCTAGAAGTTTAGAAATATGCCTTTTTCTCATTTTCAATGAAAAATCGGAAAGAAAATGGTCATGCAATTTGAACACAGCAAAAAGTAGAGAAAGTGCGATAGTTTTCCCTCTGTTTTGATATTTTCTCCAGATTAATGGAATTTGATGGTCGGCAAGTGTGGATAGCATCTCTGTTTGATAACACTATGCATGTTTTTAATGTGTTTACCCCAAATATTTACAACCTGCAAGGAGCTTACATTTATGATTCTCAATGTTTTCTCAATTAAAAGACCTTTCAGGCAATATATACTTTATATAGGCCAAGAAGTCAAATTAAAGCAGGGTAGAGGAAAAACCAGGCCCAAAAAAATGATCCCCGTAAGCTACGTTAAAAGTATTATAAAAATAATAAATTAATAAAATAAAACAAAATAAAATGATATAAAGCAACGAAAAATAAAAGTGGGAAGCATGGCCATGTATGTTATAAGATAAACATTAAAAAAAATTCAAAAAGAGACACAGTATTCCCAGGCGGTCACCCATCCAAGTACTAACTGCGCTCGATGTTGCTTAACTTCGGTGATCGGACGAGAACCGGTGCATTCAACATGATATGGTCGTAGGCATTTGCTTACGACTTTTTAGAGACCAAATGCATCTCAAACAGGAAGTGTCCCAACATCATGCCTTACTCTCTTTATTTCCTGTTTCTCCTGCCCAGGAAATACTCTAGAATAACGCCAAGGCTCAGGGATCTGTCCACACGTCAGCCTATACACTCTTGGCAGTCATGTTCTCGTCCATTGGCTTAGCACCACATTTCAGTGCTGCCATCTATTCGCAGCTAGCAGAATTGCTACCACCTCGTATCTCGCTGCCAAACTCTGGACTGTCCATGGTCTTATGGGGTTAAGTTGTGAATATCCAGTTGTTTAAAATGTTTCAAAGCTACACACTCATCCTCATAATAGAACCAACTGTGACTGTCTAGGCCATCGGTGAGCAGAGCATTTAAGGTACCACTTACGGTATCTCCAAACCTTACATAGGCTTGCACACAGAAAGGAAAGATTTTGGCTTTTAATTTTCTCGATATTGAATTTCACGCAATCGAGGGTGCTTTAAAGTAGCACTTTGGGCATCAAGTCTTATCGGATTTGCTTGAAACGTTGGATCTAAATAGCTAATAGTATTACAAATATAAATAGTTAGATTATGCAATCTAGAAGTTTAGAAATATGCCTTTTTCTCATTTTCAATGAAAAATCGGAAAGAAAATGGTCATGCAATTTGAACACAGCAAAAAGTAGAGAAAGTGCGATAGTTTTCCCTCTGTTTTGATATTTTCTCCAGATTAATGGAATTTGATGGTCGGCAAGTGTGGATAGCATCTCTGTTTGATAACACTATGCATGTTTTTAATGTGTTTACCCCAAATATTTACAACCTGCAAGGAGCTTACATTTATGATTCTCAATGTTTTCTCAATTAAAAGACCTTTCAGGCGATATATACTTTATATAGGCCAAGAAGTCAAATTAAAGCAGGGTAGAGGAAAAACAAGCCCAAAAAATGATCCCCGTAAGCTATGTTAAAAGTATTATAAAAATAATAAATTAATAAAATAAAACAAAATAAAATGATATAAAGCAACGAAAAATAAAAGTGGGAAGCATGGCCATGTATGTTATAAGATAAACATTTAAAAAAAATTCAAAAAGAGAGGAGCCTACAACACACAGTATTCCCAGGCGGTCACCCATCCAAGTACTAACTGCGCTCGATGTTGCTTAACTTCGGTGATCGGACGAGAACCGGTGCATTCAACATGATATGGTCGTAGGCATTTGCTTACGACTTTTTAGAGACCAAATGCATCTCAAACAGGAAGTGTCCCAACATCATGCCTTACTCTCTTTATTTCCTGTTTCTCCTGCCCAGGAAATACTCTAGAATAACGCCAAGGCTCAGGGATCTGTCCACACGTCAGCCTATACACTCTTGGCAGTCATGTTCTCGTCCTTTGGCTTAGCACCACATTTCAGTGCTGCCATCTATTCGCAGCTAGCAGAAGTGCTACCACCTCGTATCTCGCTGCCAAACTCTGGACTGTCCATGGTCTTATGGGGTTAAGTTGTGAATATCCAGTCGTTTAAAATGTTTCAAAGCCTACACCCTCATCCTCATAATAGAACCAACTGTGACTGTCTAGGCCATCGGTGAGCAGAGCATTTAAGGTACCACTTACGGTATCTCCAAACCTTACATAGGCTTGCACACAGAAAGGAAAGATTTTGGCTTTTAATTTTCTCGATATTGAATTTCACGCAATCGAGGGCGCTTTAAAGTAGCACTTTGGGCATCAAGTCTTATCGGATTTGCTTGAAACGTTGGATCTAAATAGCAAATAGTATTACAAATATAAATAGTTAGATTATGCAATCTAGAAGTTTAGAAATATGCCTTTTTCTCATTTTCAATGAAAAATCGGAAAGAAATGGTCATGCAATTTGAACACAGCAAAAAGTAGAGAAAGTGCGATAGTTTTCCCTCTGTTTTGATATTTTCTCCAGATTAATGGAATTTGATGGTCGGCAAGTGTGGATAGCATCTCTGTTTGATAACACTATGCATGTTTTTAATGTGTTTACCCCAAATATTTACAACCTGCAAGGAGCTTACATTTATGATTCTCAATGTTTTCTCAATTAAAAGACCTTTCAGGCGATATATACTTTATATAGGCCAAGAAGTCAAATTAAAGCAGGGTAGAGGAAAAACAAGCCCAAAAAAATGATCCCCGTAAGCTACGTTAAAAGTATTATAAAAATAATAAATTAATAAAATAAAACAAAAAAAAATGATATAAAGCAACGAAAAATAAAAGTGGGAAGCATGGCCATGTATGTTATAAGATAAACATTAAAAAAAATTCAAAAAGAGAGGAGCCTACAACACACAGTATTCCCAGGCGGTCACCCATCCAAGTACTAACTGCGCTCGATGTTGCTTAACTTCGGTGATCGGACGAGAACCGGTGCATTCAACATGATATGGTCGTAGGCATTTGCTTACGACTTTTTAGAGACCAAATGCATCTCAAACAGGAAGTGTCCCAACATCATGCCTTACTCTCTTTATTTCCTGTTTCTCCTGCCCAGGAAATACTCTAGAATAACGCCAAGGCTCAGGGATCTGTCCACACGTCAGCCTATACACTCTTGGCAGTCATGTTCTCGTCCATTGGCTTAGCACCACATTTCAGTGCTGCCATCTATTCGCAGCTAGCAGAATTGCTACCACCTCGTATCTCGCTGCCAAACTCTGGACTGTCCATGGTCTTATGGGGTTAAGTTGTGAATATCCAGTTGTTTAAAATGTTTCAAAGCTACACACTCATCCTCATAATAGAACCAACTGTGACTGTCTAGGCCATCGGTGAGCAGAGCATTTAAGGTACCACTTACGGTATCTCCAAACCTTACATAGGCTTGCACACAAAAAGGAAAGATTTTGGCTTTTAATTTTCTCGATATTGAATTTCACCAAATCGAGGGCACTTTAAAGTAGCACTTTGGGCATCAAGTCTTATCGGATTTGCTTTAAACGTTGGATCTAAATAGCTAATAGTATTACAAATATTAATAGTTAGATTATGCAATCTAGAAGTTTAGAAATATGCCTTTTTCTCATTTTCAATGAAAAATCGGAAAGAAATGGTCATGCAATTTGAACACAGCAAAAAGTAGAGAAAGTGCGATAGTTTTCCCTCTGTTTTGATATTTTCTCCAGTTTAATGGAATTTGGTGGTCGGCAAGTGTGGATAGCATCTCTGTTTGATAACACTATGCATGTTTTTAATGTGTTTACCCCAAATATTTACAACCTGCAAGGAGCTTACATTTATGATTCTCAATGTTTTCTCAATTAAAAGACCTTTCAGGCAATCTATACTTTATATAGGCCAAGAAGTCAAATTAAAGCAGGGTAGAGGAAAAACCAGGCCCAAAAAAATGATCCCCGTAAGCTACGTTAAAAGTATTATAGAAATAATAAATTAATAACATAAAACAAAATAAAATGATATAAAGCAACGAAAAATAAAAGTGGGAAGCATGGCCATGTATGTTATAAGATAAACATTTAAAAAAAATTCAAAAAGAGAGGAGCCTACTACACACACAGTATTCCCAGGCGGTCACCCATCCAAGTACTAACTGCGCTCGATGTTGCTTAACTTCGGTGATCGGACGAGAACCGGTGCATTCAACATGATATGGTCGTAGGCATTTGCTTACGACTTTTTAGAGACCAAATGCATCTCAAACAGGAAGTGTCCCAACATCATGCCTTACTCTCTTTATTTCCTGTTTCTCCTGCCCAGGAAATACTCTAGAATAACGCCAAGGCTCAGGGATCTGTCCACACGTCAGCCTATACACTCTTGGCAGTCATGTTCTCGTCCATTGGCTTAGCACCACATTTCAGTGCTGCCATCTATTCGCAGCTAGCAGAATTGCTACCACCTCGTATCTCGCTGCCAAACTCTGGACTGTCCATGGTCTTATGGGGTTAAGTTGTGAATATCCAGTTGTTTAAAATGTTTCAAAGCTACACACTCATCCTCATAATAGAACCAACTGTGACTGTCTAGGCCATCGGTGAGCAGAGCATTTAAGGTACCACTTACGGTATCTCCAAACCTTACATAGGCTTGCACACAGAAAGGAAAGATTTTGGCTTTTAATTTTCTCGATATTGAATTTCACCAAATCGAGGGCACTTTAAAGTAGCACTTTGGGCATCAAGTCTTATCGGATTTGCTTTAAACGTTGGATCTAAATAGCTAATAGTATTACAAATATTAATAGTTAGATTATGCAATCTAGAAGTTTAGAAATATGCCTTTTTCTCATTTTCAATGAAAAATCGGAAAGAAATGGTCATGCAATTTGAACACAGCAAAAAGTAGAGAAAGTGCGATAGTTTTCCCTCTGTTTTGATATTTTCTCCAGATTAATGGAATTTGATGGTCGGCAAGTGTGGATAGCATCTCTGTTTGATAACACTATGCATGTTTTTAATGTGTTTACCCCAAATATTTACAACCTGCAAGGAGCTTACATTTATGATTCTCAATGTTTTCTCAATTAAAAGACCTTTCAGGCAATATATACTTTATATAGGCCAAGAAGTCAAATTAAAGCAGGGTAGAGGAAAAACCAGGCCCAAAAAAATGATCCCCGTAAGCTACGTTAAAAGTATTATAGAAATAATAAATTAATAACATAAAACAAAATAAAATGATATAAAGCAACGAAAAATAAAAGTGGGAAGCATGGCCATGTATGTTATAAGATAAACATTTAAAAAAAATTCAAAAAGAGAGGAGCCTACAACACACAGTATTCCCAGGCGGTCACCCATCCAAGTACTAACTGCGCTCGATGTTGCTTAACTTCGGTGATCGGACGAGAACCGGTGCATTCAACATGATATGGTCGTAGGCATTTGCTTACGACTTTTTAGAGACCAAATGCATCTCAAACAGGAAGTGTCCCAACATCATGCCTTACTCTCTTTATTTCCTGTTTCTCCTGCCCAGGAAATACTCTAGAATAACGCCAAGGCTCAGGGATCTGTCCAAACATCAGCCTATAAACTCTTGGCAGTCATGTTCTCGTCCTTTGGCTTAGCACCACATTTCAGTGCTGCCATCTATTCGCAGCTAGCAGAAGTGCTACCACCTCGTATCTCGCTGCCAAACTCTGGACTGTCCATGGTCTTATGGGGTTAAGTTGTGAATATCCAGTTGTTTAAAATGTTTCAAAGCTACACACTCATCCTCATAATAGAACCAACTGTGACTGTCTAGGCCATCGGTGAGCAGAGCATTTAAGGTACCACTTACGGTATCTCCAAACCTTACATAGGCTTGCACACAGAAAGGAAAGATTTTGGCTTTTAATTTTCTCGATATTGAATTTCACCAAATCGAGGGCGCTTTAAAGTAGCACTTTGGGCATCAAGTCTCATCGGATTTGCTTGAAACGTTGGATCTAAATAGCTTATAGTATTACAAATATAAATAGTTAGATTATGCAATCTAGAAGTTTAGAAATATGCCTTTTTCTCATTTTCAATGAAAAATCGGAAAGAAATGGTCATGCAATTTGAACACAGCAAAAAGTAGAGAAAGTGCGATAGTTTTCCCTCTGTTTTGATATTTTCTCCAGATTAATGGAATTTGATGGTCGGCAAGTGTGGATAGCATCTCTGTTTGATAACACTTTGCATGTTTTTAATGTGTTTACCCCAAATATTTACAACCTGCAAGGAGCTTACATTTATGATTCTCAATGTTTTCTCAATTAAAAGACCTTTCAGGCGATATATACTTTATATAGGCCAAGAAGTCAAATTAAAGCAGGGTAGAGGAAAAACCAGGCCCAAAAAATGATCCCCGTAAGCTACGTTAAAAGTATTATAAAAATAATAAATTAATAAAATAAAACAAAATAAAATGATATAAAGCAACGAAAAATAAAAGTGGGAAGCATGGCCATGTATGTTATAAGATAAACATTTAAAAAAAATTCAAAAAGAGAGGAGCCTACAACACACAGTATTCCCAGGCGGTCACCCATCCAAGTACTAACTGCGCTCGATGTTGCTTAACTTCGGTGATCGGACGAGAACCGGTGCATTCAACACGATATGGTCGTAGGCATTTGCTTACGACTTTTTAGAGACCAAATGCATCTCAAACAGGAAGTGTCCCAACATCATGCCTTACTCTCTTTATTTCCTGTTTCTCCTGCCCAGGAAATACTCTAGAATAACGCCAAGGCTCAGGGATCTGTCCACACGTCAGCCTATACACTCTTGGCAGTCATGTTCCCGTCCATTGGCTTAGCACCACATTTCAGTGCTGCCATCTATTCGCAGCTAGCAGAATTGCTACCACCTCGTATCTCGCTGCCAAACTCTGGACTGTCCATGGTCTTATGGGGTTAAGTTGTGAATATCCAGTTGTTTAAAATGTTTCAAAGCTACACACTCATCCTCATAATAGAACCAACTGTGACTGTCTAGGCCATCGGTGAGCAGAGCATTTAAGGTACCACTTACGGTATCTCCAAACCTTACATAGGCTTGCACACAGAAAGGAAAGATTTTGGCTTTTAATTTTCTCGATATTGAATTTCACCAAATCGAGGGCACTTTAAAGTAGCACTTTGGGCATCAAGTCTTATCGGATTTGCTTTAAACGTTGGATCTAAATAGCTAATAGTATTACAAATATTAATAGTTAGATTATGCAATCTAGAAGTTTAGAAATATGCCTTTTTCTCATTTTCAATGAAAAATCGGAAAGAAATGGTCATGCAATTTGAACACAGCAAAAAGTAGAGAAAGTGCGATAGTTTTCCCTCTGTTTTGATATTTTCTCCAGTTTAATGGAATTTGGTGGTCGGCAAGTGTGGATAGCATCTCTGTTTGATAACACTATGCATGTTTTTAATGTGTTTACCCCAAATATTTACAACCTGCAAGGAGCTTACATTTATGATTCTCAATGTTTTCTCAATTAAAAGACCTTTCAGGCAATCTATACTTTATATAGGCCAAGAAGTCAAATTAAAGCAGGGTAGAGGAAAAACCAGGCCCAAAAAAATGATCCCCGTAAGCTACGTTAAAAGTATTATAGAAATAATAAATTAATAACATAAAACAAAATAAAATGATATAAAGCAACGAAAAATAAAAGTGGGAAGCATGGCCATGTATGTTATAAGATAAACATTTAAAAAAAATTCGAAAAGAGAGGAGCCTACAACACACAGTATTCCCAGGCGGTCACCCATCCAAGTACTAACTGCGCTCGATGTTGCTTAACTTCGGTGATCGGACGAGAACCGGTGCATTCAACATGATATGGTCGTAGGCATTTGCTTACGACATTTTAGAGACCAAATGCATCTCAAACAGGAAGTGTCCCAACATCATGCCTTACTCTCTTTATTTCCTGTTTCTCCTGCCCAGGAAATACTCTAGAATAACGCCAAGGCTCAGGGATCTGTCCACACGTCAGCCTATACACTCTTGGCAGTCATGTTCTCGTCCATTGGCTTAGCACCACATTTCAGTGCTGCCATCTATTCGCAGCTAGCAGAATTGCTACCACCTCGTATCTCGCTGCCAAACTCTGGACTGTCCATGGTCTTATGGGGTTAAGTTGTGAATATCCAGTTGTTTAAAATGTTTCAAAGCTACACACTCATCCTCATAATAGAACCAACTGTGACTGTGTAGGCCATCGGTGAGCAGAGCATTTAAGGTACCACTTACGGTATCTCCAAACCTTACATAGGCTTGCACACAGAAAGGAAAGATTTTGGCTTTTAATTTTCTCGATATTGAATTTCACCAAATCGAGGGCACTTTAAAGTAGCACTTTGGGCATCAAGTCTTATCGGATTTGCTTTAAACGTTGGATCTAAATAGCTAATAGTATTACAAATATTAATAGTTAGATTATGCAATCTAGAAGTTTAGAAATATGCCTTTTTCTCATTTTCAATGAAAAATCGGAAAGAAATGGTCATGCAATTTGAACACAGCAAAAAGTAGAGAAAGTGCGATAGTTTTCCCTCTGTTTTGATATTTTCTCCAGATTAATGGAATTTGATGGTCGGCAAGTGTGGATAGCATCTCTGTTTGATAACACTATGCATGTTTTTAATGTGTTTACCCCAAATATTTACAACCTGCAAGGAGCTTACATTTATGATTCTCAATGTTTTCTCAATTAAAAGACCTTTCAGGCAATATATACTTTATATAGGCCAAGAAGTCAAATTAAAGCAGGGTAGAGGAAAAACCAGGCCCAAAAAAATGATCCCCGTAAGCTACGTTAAAAGTATTATAGAAATAATAAATTAATAACATAAAACAAAATAAAATGATATAAAGCAACGAAAAATAAAAGTGGGAAGCATGGCCATGTATGTGATAAGATAAACATTTAAAAAAAAATCAAAAAGAGAGGAGCCTACAACACACAGTATTCCCAGGCGGTCACCCATCCAAGTACTAACTGCGCTCGATGTTGCTTAACTTCGGTGATCGGACGAGAACCGGTGCATTCAACATGATATGGTCGTAGGCATTTGCTTACGACTTTTTAGAGACCAAATGCATCTCAAACAGGAAGTGTCCCAACATCATGCCTTACTCTCTTTATTTCCTGTTTCTCCTGCCCAGGAAATACTCTAGAATAACGCCAAGGCTCAGGGATCTGTCCAAACGTCAGCCTATACACTCTTGGCAGTCATGTTCTCGTCCTTTGGCTTAGCACCACATTTCAGTGCTGCCATCTATTCGCAGCTAGCAGAAGTGCTACCACCTCGTATCTCGCTGCCAAACTCTGGACTGTCCATGGTCTTATGGGGTTAAGTTGTGAATATCCAGTCGTTTAAAATGTTTCAAAGCCTACACCCTCATCCTCATAGTAGAACCAACTGTGACTGTCTAGGCCATCGGTGAGCAGAGCATTTAAGGTACCACTTACGGTATCTCCAAACCTTACATAGGCTTGCACACAGAAAGGAAAGATTTTGGCTTTTAATTTTCTCGATATTGAATTTCACGCAATCGAGGGCGCTATAAAGTAGCACTTTGGGCATCAAGTCTTATCGGATTTGCTTGAAACATTGGATCTAAATAGCTAATAGTATTACAAATATAAATAGTTAGATTATGCAATCTAGAAGTTTAGAAATATGCCTACGACCATATCATGTTGAATGCACCGGTTCTCGTCCGATCACCGAAGTTAAGCAACATCGAGCGCAGTTAGTACTTGGATGGGTGACCGCCTGGGAATACTGTGTGTTGTAGGCTCCTCTCTTTTTGAATTTTTTTAAAATGTTTATCTTATAACATACATGGCCATGCTTCCCACTTTTATTTTTCGTTGCTTAATATCATTTTATTTTGTTTTATTTTATTAATTTATTATTTTTATAATACTTTTAACGTAGCTTACGGGGATCATTTTTTGGGCCTGGTTTTTCCTCTACCCTGCTTTAATTTGACTTCTTGGCCTATATAAAGTATATATCGCCTGAAAGGTCTTTTAATTGAGAAAACATTGAGAATCATAACTGTAAGCTCCTTGCAGGTTGTAAATATTTGGGGTAAACACATTAAAAACATGCATAGTGTTATCAAACAGAGATGCTATCCACACTTGCCGACCATCAAATTCCATTAATCTGGAGAAAATATCAAAACAGTGGGAAAACTATCGCACTTTCTCTACCTTTTGCTGTGTTCAAATTGCATGACCATTTCTTTCCGATTTTTAATTGAAAATGAGAAAAAAGCATATTTCTAAACTTCTAGATTGCATAATCTAACTATTTATATTTGTAATAGTATTAGCTATTTAGATCCAACGTTTCAAGCAAATCCGATGAGACTTGATGCCCAAAGTGCTACTTTAAAGCGCCCTCGATTTGGTGAAATTCAATATCGAGAAAATTAAAAGCCAAAATCTTTCCTTTCTGTGTGCAAGCCTATGTAAGGTTTGGAGATACCGTAAGTGGTACCTTAAATGCTCTGCTCACCGATGGCCTAGACAGTCACAGTTGGTTCTATTATGAGGATGAGGGTGTAGCTTTGAAACATTTTAGACAACTGGATATTCACAACTTAACCCCATAAGACCATGGACAGTCCAGAGTTTGGCAGCGAGATACGAGGTGGTAGCACTTCTGCTAGCTGCGAATAGATGGCAGCATGTATATATATATATATATATATATATATATATATATATATATATATATATATATATATATATATATATATATATATATATATATATATATATGTATATATACATATATATATATGACGTCACCATAGAATGTGTTGACGTCATCGTTTCCCACATAGCTCGACTCTGCGGCGTTCTAAATACCCGAGATAAACTGGCTGTATCACGTAAGTATTGAACGTCGTAGCTTCATGCTAAATTTATGCTGAAATACAATGACGACATCTGTTGACAAATTCGACAACTACATTTTAGACATCTATTGACAGATACTTATCCCGACGGCATAGCCCAACCTTGGATACGATGTTCCAACATCGAGATCGGGAACGGCATAGAAGGTGATATGCTAACCCGATCTCGATGTCGGAAACGGGATAGCCCAACCTCTCTATTTTCGCTGTTTCCCGGTAGCGTCCCGAGATTCCATGACGACATTTCTTGACGCTAACACCCAATCTTGACACTGTATTAGGGGGGGGGAGGGAGGGGTAGAGAGGATTTTTATGGCTCAGGGGGGGGCCGAATTCTGAATTGCTTTACCCCCCCTCCGCCCCCGAATTCTGAACTGTGGCTGGAAGGGGGGGGGGGTGCCGAATTTTTAATTAGCTTCCGTTCCTCCCCCCCCCCCCACACACTTTTAAATGGAACGGCCCTAACATTCTGTTTCTTCCATGAATGGGTTAAGCTTATTGCGGGTTCAAATCCGCCCAGCGTCACTGAATTCTTTCTGTCCTTCAGCAAGACAGTTAACTCGTTGCTCAGTGCTTCGGAGGGCACTTAAAGCCGTCGGTCCAGTCGGCCAAGAGCCTTAATTGCTCGTGTTTCTTGTAATTGATATACCGACTTAAAATAAAGATTACATTTACATTTATATTTACATTTATTGTGACATCAGACTTTTGTTGATCGGTGGTTTTTAATGGGTCCTTTGATTGATGGTTTAATATCCTGGTTTACTTGTGAGATAAGGATCGTTTGCAAGGATGAAATAGGTATCACCGTACGGTATAGAGGACATTCTGATACATTTAATGATACCATAATAGAAGAAGCTGGACAATAGGATAAATTGCAGTTTCCGACATATAGGGATTTATATTACGAGACATAAGAGGATACAGTGCCATCTAGACGATAGCGACGCCAAGAGGTTAATGTGAGAACTAATTTCTTGCAGATATATTTCTGCCCCAATATTTAGAAAGCTGGGAAAATGCCTGTTCTGGTTATACATACATAAGCGGTGAATTTTGACTGGGATTTGATGTTTACTACCAATCAAGCTGTGGGTCAGTAGAGAACGGCAAAAACGCAGTCTGTATGTAAGAAATATTGGGTTACGGAAATAGAGCAAGTTAGGTCTTTGGTGATTCGACAACTTTAAAACTACAAATGCGACTTACATATGTTGAGAAGATAGGTTGCTAAGAGATTCTGATTTTTGATTTTGCTTTAAGGGGCAGCGCGGACGCTTATATATCGTAGAGCGGATCCGCATATTGAGAAACTGTGCCTCTTCAAGCAACTCTCAATACACAATCCCCTGCCTCTGACATCAGCCTACTGACTAGAAATGGATCATTATGCTAGCATATCAAATGTTCAATACCACATAACCCCTTTTAACATCAACTTTAACTATAATGAGATGAATCATGTTTTCAGTCAATTTCTTTCTTGTGTATAAAGGTGAAAAATTCTTAGATAAAACCATTCGGGGCAGTGGCAAGTAGTCATACTTCGCAATGGAATACCGTTAGGTGGGGGCGCCTGGCGAGGAAATGATGAACTAATACAGGGCTCAACATTAACTTTCGAAGGTACCTGAAGAGCAGGGCTTGTTTGCTTAAATTTCAACCTGGAGAAATTATTATATAATAATCTGATATAATATTATACTACAATTGTATTAGACTACAAAAATGCGTGGGTAACCCCTCACAATGCCGCACATTTTTATAACCCCAAAGCGGAGACTCGAACCTATAGGCCTTGTACAACAGGGGCGGGTTATCAATAGAGGTTTGCATTAATTGATTCCATCGGATCATTTATGGGTGGATTGTTGATCAAGGAATTTCTGATTTGTTTTGATAGTCATTTTTTTCGTTCACGAGTGTGAGGAAGCGGGACATACCTGGTAAAAAACGAGGATGACGTGTGTGTGTAGGGGTGGGGGAGGGGTTGTGATAAAAGGAGGGGTAGTATAGCCATAAAAATATGATAGTTGGGGTTGAGATGGTTAAGAAACAGTGAAGTGACAGATAAGATAGGTAAGGACCAACCTCAACTACTTTCTAACATTAGTGTATGTGATGAGCTGTGGTCACAGGTGTGAGACTATGCGAGCCCTCCACATTCAATTATTCTGATATCGAGTATTCTGATTTCTGACTGTACCTGCACCTTGGGCACATGAAGGGACATAAATGCCACTGTCTGTCTGAATATAAGACTGACTCGATGCATAAATGCCTACAAATCGTGTTTCTTCCCCTGTGTTTTGCGTTCTTCGTGTCGTTTCTTTTCCCTTTAACCACGATGTTTAGCTGTGACATTTACTTATAAATAGGATGTTGCTTTTTGTGATTAACCTTCTCCGAACGCTAATTTATGACTAGACGCGAGGTTCCGGAACCCGCCGATAGGCGGCTTCAAACACGTCGAATGCCTTTGTGGAACGCCTTGGATTGTTTCATTAGAGAAAACTTGGTTCTTCCAGTTACGTATGATAGCGTCCACTCTGTTTTGGTCAAACAGCATGGATACATTCAATGGACTAATTTTACTAAGAATACACTTTTAGGAAATTAAATAACCTTTTTTAAATCAGTGAAATTAGCGATTTTACAGTTTTGATGACGTCACAAGTAATTGGAAGCTAATTATAGAACGCGACGGTGGCGACGCGTAGCTATAGCGGCGTTCATTTACACTACAGACCTGTAGTGTAAATGAACGCCGAGCACGAACACGTTACAGTCAACCTCCCCCCCCCCCCCACCCCCTACTACACCCATTCTACTGCCGACACATGGCATCCAACCCTAGTTCCGAAAAACTCTGGGTGTTTTTATATTATACAAATATGCCATGCCAGTGTGGGTATCCTGATGGAATGTCTCCCAGAGGGAGGATGGTTTTCCCGATGGTCTTTCTCCGCCCTCGGGAAAATTCCATCAGGATACCCACACTGGGATGGCATATTTGTATAATGTCGCGTCTATAAAACGCACCCATATATAAGAGGCACCCCTTGTTCAGACCTTTAAAATGAGGTATCGACCTGAGTTTCATGTAGAGTGCGCACCCCTAGGTATTCATGGGTATCAATAGATTATTTGGATTATGAAAAAATATCTTACGGACGGAATAACGGGACGATATCCACATCAATGAAATACATCATTTTCCTGACTAGCTACAGTCACTATCTTCTTTCTAGGCAACACCATTTAGATAACACAGGGAAAACCTAACATGCATATTAGTTATCAAATATATCTTAACCCTTTTAACTCAATATTCATTTGATTTTTCTTTATTTTCATGCTTGCATAGCATCATGGCATCCTTTATAATGTATTTGTACCTGGAAATAAACAATTACAAACTATTTTTTCATTGTAAAGAGACATTTATTCAAAAGATTTACATATCCATTCAATATATTCGGTAATCAGATTCATCGGTTAGCATTTCTACTTGGTTCCCACGATAGAAACATTTGCAGGTCTGCTTCAATATGAATGCACGCCAAATATATGGAGGTATTGAACATGAACACCACAGTACATAAAAGATAAGCTGGAGTATTTTAATTTTATTTATTCCATAAGTCCATGCCTAAGTGAAATAATATAATACATACAGTGGAAAACAGAGGCTGCCTCCTCTTGTTAGAGGCTGATTTTCTCTTTTAATCTTAAGCTTACGAATCTTAAACTGAACTGTAAAATAGGTCCCTAGCTTTATCCATATTAACCCCAATGGTGCTGATGGCTAATTTGACCAATACAAAATGATGCAAAAGACCTGAAAAATGACTAAAACCCTGGCACACGGGTACTTGTCTGAGTGCTCTGCAAGAGCTTTCAAATGAATACCAACATGATAGGGTTTAGATGTTTTTCAAAAATCTTTGTGCTTTGGATGGAATGGATGGATTTAACCCTTCCAATGCTAAGGCTACTTTCACCCAGAGCGCAAGGACTCAAAGACTTTTGAAAATCATCGAAACCCTGTCATGTTGGTATTCATTGAATAGCTCTCGTTGAGTACTCTCAGATGAGTACCCATGTGCCAGGGTTCAATCCATTTTTCAGGTTTTTTTTGCATCCTTTTTAAATGACCAAATTAGCCAGCAGCAGCAAAAGGGTTAACACTCTCTAATTTGAGCAAGTCAATCACCCTATTCACCATCAAGTGTCCATATAATACCTATTAAAATCATTGAATATGTGCACTTGCTCAGGTGAGAAATCTTGGCGGGCGAATCAGAGCCAGTTCTGCATCTCAATATCGAAGTACATAAACCTATCTTACCCCATTCATGCTTAACCCTTCTAATGCTAAGGCTACTTTTGTCCAAAGCACAAGGATGCAACGATTTTTGAAAAGCTTCTGAACCCTGTCATATTGGAATTCATTGGAAAGCCCTCGCTGAGTACTCTCAGATAAGTACCCATTTGCCAGGGTTTCAGTCATTTTTCAGGGTTTTTGCATCATTTTGGATTGGCCAAATTAGCCACCAGCAGCGTAAGGGTTAAGTACATAGAACTCATCTCAACCCATCCATGCTTAAGAGTCACTCTAGAAATTGTCTTAACCACTGATACTTTTGGCAGTAATTTCAAAAAGTTAGAACGAGTCTACAAAATAATTGAAAGCGGATTCGTTTTGAGTTCTGAATAACATTTCTCCTTCAGATATTTTGTTTCAAGTTATGCTTTAACATGGAAGATTTTGACGAATCAGTGAAACAGATTTTGACCACTGCAAGCACTGATTTAATGGATAGACATTTCTCCTGATGACTTGATTGCGACAGAGTTGCCAGTGACTTGGCGTTACTCAGCTGTTTTATCTGGGTTCTCTGATTTTTCCATCATGAACGGCCGGCTGGTCAGTAATTAGACTTGATATGGCAAAAATATGACCATAATGAAAATTCCATTACATTCCCCACATGGCATTGCATTTCCTTTTTCCACGAACAATTTGTCTTCAAATATTTAAAAGGGAAGAAAAAACATCCATCCTCAATTGCTTGAGGCGATTTTTAAGAATCTACATTACTTTTGAAAAATAAATTAGAAATAAAACATAAATTCATAAAACATCTACAAAAATGTTGTTCTTTAAGCAATGATTGACATTTCTATATCCAATACTTCCTATTAAATGCTTTGGTTTAAAAGATCACAAAGACGTCAGGCCTCCATAGGCACCATAGGCACTTATAAGTGTATCAGTGGGCAAAATCAAACTAACTTTTTCTACAAAGACAAGGAGTGAATTACAAGCAGGGCTCGAAATTGGGGGTGTCGGGAGTCCAGGGCCCTTAAGTATAAAGCTCTATGTAGTGCTTGCGATGTGCTTGTGGTTTGAAAGTCCATTGTTCTCCCTTTGTATTCCTAACCACAAGCACCTCGCAAGCACTATGTAAAAATAGGGCCCCAGGGCTGCCATGAATTCTCCTGCAGTTACCTCAAATTTCTGCAGGGAGCCAAAAGATGTACCGGTTCCTATAAAACAATACCATAAGTTAGATTTTGAAGATACAATCAGGCTTACTGGAAAAAAAACACTCAATTTCGAGCCCTAATAAGGAATGAAAATTACAATTCACGAAAACAATATTACCAATTAAAGATTAGATCATAGTCAAACTCGAACTTTGGACAAGTCAGGTAACACGAAACAAGATTTCTCAGCCATATGTTTTGATTTCTATTGAATATCATAATGCTCATAGTGGCCAAAAAGCAGCCGGACAATTTTCATGAAATCATGGAGGCAAAAGCAAAGTAGCGAAAATATTTGATGGAGAAATGTTATTCAGAAGATTACCATCAACTCTCCTTCAAATATTTTGTCAAATCATTCTTAATTCAGAAGATATTGTAAAAAGTATCATTGATCCGGACGACACTAGCGATCCTCCTTAGAATGAATGGGTAAAACCAGGCATGCTGGTAATCTCCTGAACAAATGTCAAGTGCAAATATGATGCTTTGATAAATGACTTAGGAATAACCCTATAAATCACTAATTATCTGAAAGAGAGTTGTTGACTCTGTGCCAATACACATTTCTACTTCAAATATAAAATGTA
>OZ012696.1:35392590-35412590 GCA_963942565.1 Maea johnstoni
GAGGGTTACTTGGGGGTATGACAGATACTTCAAAATCATGGTTAACAAGTCTACTGTACATTCAAAATACTATTACTGCCCTTCAATGAAAAGGAAGAGAGTTATTGGCCATAGCTGTCAATGTTAAACCAAGGCTACGCTAACAAAATGGCCGCCACTCAATAAGGCCAGTCTGTTGTAAACACACTTAAAAATTCAGAATCAACAAAATATTCTTAAGTCATGCACAAAAATTCCTTTAAAATTAGGATTACTAGGTCTGCTATCCTATTACTTTTTTTTGAAAGAAACTAGACAATAAATGAAGGAGTATTTGAACCAAGTTTACAAGGAGGTTGAATTAAGCTCTCATCAAAAAAAATGGCTGACTTTCCACAAACCCACCTGCATCCCTGATTTGAAAAATTCCTAAAAAATACTTAGCATGATTTGTTTGCTTCTTAAATCCTTTCATCTTCAAGACCATCATGCAAACTTTTTAATTAATAAAGATTTACACCATTATAAGAGGAAACACATTAAGAAAATGACCGACCATTTTAGATATTTTCATTCTAGCTGCTTGAATGTAGGTAGAACTCTATAACAGAGCCATTTGGACCAAACGTAACTAAGTTGTCTTTTCTTTTCTGCACAGTTATTTTTCTTTCAGGAAAAATAAGATTAATTATGTACTAACCTAACAGATTGATTGTATGGCTCCTGTGCTCCAAAAATATATAAATAATCCGTTTTAAGGATGCTGCTTGAACAAGCATGTCTGTCAGTCAACTGGCCTTTGTTTATAATGTACTGTTTGCTGCGGGATTGCAATTACTCAAAATACATTACAGCCATTGGTTGATACATCACACCACAGGCCTCAATTTCAGTATCTGGTCCCTTTTAAATAAATAGTTCCTGGTTAAACGTGTAGAGTAGATTGTCGACATTTGTTTACTTTGAATCTCCTGGTTGCTGGTATATATCCAATTGGCTTGACTGTATCTATTTAATGGTTCCTTTTGTAATAGAGAATCATTCAAGTCGAGTTTCATTTTTGGATATTCTAGTTACCTTATTTTCGAGAAGGGGAGATTTTTAGATAAATTATTTAGGGTAATTCTCTGCCCTCTGCTAACATTGGAAGGATTATCTTTCAATAACTTATAATGATATATATAATAATAACGAATAATGATAATAACGAATATATTGCGTTTTGATATTATATTTTGTGGCGCTAAGATAACATTGTAATGTTTTTTCTGATATTCATTTATGTTTTTTGTCTTCGTGAAAGTAAGCCATTATCTTTATGAAGATGGTCTGAAATTGTTTCTTTTCTAGGTGACAGTTACTATTAACCAGGTACCCTCGAGTTGTTGGGACAAGACGTGTGGGTTTGAACATATGGAGGGCAGTACTGCTACTGTCATATCAGTCAACCCTAATACTGGTTCATACAGGGATAACACCATCATCGTCATTGAGGGAACTGGATTTGACCCAATTCCGAAACATAACGAGGTCCTGATTGGTGGAGCGCCATGTGACGTCACCAGCGCTACGTCATCAGAACTACGGTGTGCTATTGGTCCATCTGATGCGGGGTCACACCAGGTCATCGTGACAGTGAGGAGCAAGGGGCTGGCGTTACACACCCCAGGGAATGTGTCCTTTACTGTGGCACTTGGTATTGGGGACATGTCTTTCCACTCTGGAAGCAAAGCAGGTAGTGCACTTAAAATTAGTGATTTAAGGATGAATACAAATCAGTAATCATATGCATTTATAGTCAAGATGGCTATATATTGAATACAAAGATTGACATTTTCAAATATAGACATGATGGAAGTAGCATGAGGCTTATAAAACTTCTCAGATTAATGTATAAAGTAACGAAAGCTCTAGAATATGATTGTGAAGTGAATGAAAAATAGAAGAAATAATGAAATATGGAATAAATGTGGAGAATGATAACGTATAACATTTGCCTAAAGAACCACAACTTTGCTTATATTGTAGAAAGGAAACTTCCCCCCCCCCCTTAATTACTTTGACTGAAACAAGGTGATAACTTCACCCAGTTTATTTGTTTTATGTTGATTGTTCTACATGTTTAGTTGTTTTTGTACATACTATTATTTGTTTTGATGTTGATTTTTCCATATTTGCATGTTCATTCTCAATATGTGTATATTAGATATGATATGTATAGATATTACTACCCTTATGCTGTCGATGGCTAATTTCACGAATACAAAATAATACTAAAAACCCTGGAAAATGATTGAAACCCTGGCAAATGGGTAGTTATCTGAAAGTACTCAGTAAGGGCTATCCAATGAATACCAACATGATAGGGTTAAAATGGCTTTCAGAAAGCTTTGCGTCCTTGTCTTTTGGACGAAAGTAGCCTCAACATTGAAAGGTTTACTATACTATATTTTCTTTTTATCTTTTCTAGGTGGTCAAATGGTCATTCTTTCTGGCTATGGATTTCACCATTTGCCCGAGAAGAACTCAGTTATGTTTGGAACTGAACGATCAACCGTTATATCTAGCAGCAATGGTACCATTGTGTGTCTGACTCCATCAAAGGTTCGTTTTACGTGAGCCACTTTTATTTGAGTTTAATACTAAAAACTAAGTATCAAAAATGACTATATCATTGATTTACACAGCATTTTATATTTTCTGATTAGTGCACATATTTAACTCTACTAGTAGGCTATCGGCCAAATCTTAAAAGAGCCTTATTTAGCGAGTTTAATTACCCCCCCATGTAGATGGAATTTTTTACTTTAGATGGATAGGGGAGTATATGGGGCCTACCAAAATGCCGTGCCCCCACTTTGGGACATGGTCAGATTTGCGTTAGTCCTGGTCAAACTGACCACCCACAAATCAGAGAATCGGCCACCTGAAGCACACATATATTGAGGAACAATGGGGTGGGGTTAAAGAAATTGACCATAAAAATGCTCACAGTTCATTGAATACCACAAGTTTGGTATCAAAATGTTGGTCTGGAGGACACATATCCTTTAAAATACTAAACACATAACAAACTCTATTCCATGATGTAATAGAGGTCATTCAAGGTCAAAATGGCTGCCAAATCAAGAATCTGGGATTTTCCCATAATCTATAGTTTCGGTTTATAAACTTCTCAGTTTTTTTGAAGGGATGTATTTCATTTCTGTAGCCACTTTTTCAGAAGGAATGCTTTTAAGTGGAGTTGTTCAATATTTTAGAAAGTTCATTGATTAGAATGTTAAGTCTTATTTTGAGATTTAAGGCACAAAGTAGGGTACCAGGCCCACCTAGTGACTCCAAAAAATGCCGAAAATGGTAAAAAATTGAAAACCAAAATGCCTGTATCTTAAGTTTTACAAGTTGGAAGGGAGCAGATGATGCACCAAAATATCAGGTTCAATTTTCTCTTCAATCTGGAAGATGATGGTAAAAAATCCTAAAATTAAGGGGTCATTGAAGGTCAAATAAAGGTCAAAATGTCAATTTTTCTCTAAAAAATTCAAATTTTGATGAAGATATTTTGATAAAGTAGTTGTGTTTTGTTTGGGATTTAATTACTCCCCCCATGTAGATGGAATTTTATACCTCAGATGGATAGGGGAGTGCCTGGGGCTTACAAAAATGATGTGCCCCCACTTTGGGACATGGTCAGATTTGCGTTAGGCCTGATCAAACTGACCACCCACAAATCAGGAAATCGGCCACCTAAAGCACACATGTATTGAGGAATGATGGTGTGGGGGGTAAAGGAATTGACCATAAGATTGCTCACGGTTCATTAAATGCCACAACTTCGGTATCAGAATGTTGGTCTGGAAGAGACTTATCTTTTGAAATACTAAACACGTGACAAACTCTATTCCATGATGTAATAAAGGTCATTCAAGGTCAAAATGGCTGCCGAATCAAGAATCTGGTATTTTCCCATAATCTCTAGTTTCCTTTTATGAACTTCGCAGTTTTTTTGAAGGGATGTATTTCTTTTATGTGGCCACTTTTCCTGAGGAAATGCTTTCTAGTGGAGTTGTTAAACATTTTAGAGAGTTCATTGATTAGAATGTTAAATCTAGTTTTGAGATTTAAGGTACAAAGTAGAGTAACAGGCCCACCTAGAGACCCCAAAAAGTGCCTAAAATGGTACAAATTTGAAAACCAAAATTACTGTTTCTTTATTTCTACAAGTCGGACTGAAGCAGATGATGCACCAAAGTATCAGGTTTAATTTTGTCTTCAATCTGGAAGATGATGGTAAAAAAACCTAAAATTAAGCAGTCATTGAAGGTCAAATAAAGGTCAAAATGTCAGATTTTCTCTAAAAATTCAAATTTTGATGAAGAGATTTTGATAAAGCAGTAACGATTTGTCATAGTATAAGGTCCAAACCAAGTTACCACAATAACTGACAGATATATTACCTGAAGTATGGTCCACTCTTATATTTTTGACCATATATCGGTAAAAATGAAGTAGTTTTAAGTCAATATGGAGGTGTGGATTATGGCATATAGCAATTCCATGCTTATAATAAGTGCTTACAGACGGTTGGTGAGGAAGTGCTAGTATGGCACCATAGGTCATAGAAGTTGTGAAAACCAAACATCATAGGCATTGTTTGGTATCAAAATGCATGTTGTAGGACATTTCTTTTTTATTCAATTCAACCAATCTAGGGTAAAGTATATTGCTCTAATATAAGAGGTCATTCAAGGTCAAACTAACCCCAATTTCATGCTTTAAGGTATTTTGTCTTTGAATTGTCCATTTAGCAGCTTAGTGAATTCTCCTGGAATACATTTTCTTATCCTGGAATTTATTTTAGGTGAGAAATATCTTTATAAAGGATCCTCAGACACATTTTTAGTCACGTCAAGACAAGGTCTGGGCCAATCTTGAATATTTACAGACCAAAATGGCCACATGCCTGAATATGGGTGCACCCAAATATCTAAGTGAAGCAACAGAATGTTGACATAATAGAGTTATATCTTATGGTATGTCAGCTTTTATTTTCAATGAGGAGAACAGGGTTTTAAACTTGCCTATTGTCTTTAAGTGGCGTTGTTGAACATTTTAGAAAGCTCATTGACCAAAAGTTCCATTTCAAGCTTTAAGGTACAAAATAGGGTACTTAGTCAACCTGGCGACTCCAACAAGTGCCTGAAATGGTACAAATCTGTACACCAAAATGACTGTATCTTAAGTTTTGCAGGTTGGAAGGGAGCAGATGATGCACCAAAATATCAGGTATAATTTTCTCTTCTAACTGGAAGATGATGGAAAAGTGATACTAAAATTAACGGGTCATTGAAGGTCAAATTAAGGTCAAAATGTCAATTTTATTTGAAAATTCATACTTTGATAAAGAGAGTTTCGATGAAGTAGTTGTGTTATGACATTTTACAATTTCCAATTCAAGTTATTACAATAAATGACAGATAAATTACCCCAAGATAGGATCTGAGAATATATTTTGAACCATTTACTGATGAAAATTAGGTAGTTTTAAGTCAATGTGGAGGTGTGGAATAAGACGTTTGGCAATTTCAGGTTTCTAATAAGGAGAGCTTGTGAGAAAGTGCTAGTATGTGACAACTGTTTAGGTCATCAAAAGTGTGAGCACCAAACAATATAAGCATTGTTTGGTATCAAAGTACTTGTTGTAAGACAATCTTCCCATTTTATGCAACCAACCTAGAGTAGGGTGTTCTGTTGTCATATTAGAGGTCATTCAAGGTCAAACTACCTCCTCTTTTATGATTTAAGGCATTCTGACTCTAAATTATATTATTAGTATCATTTTTCTATCATCTTCCAGATTGAACAGAAAATTAAACCTAATATTTTGATGCATCGTTTACTCCCTTCCAAACCAGTGAAACTTAAAAGAGTCATTTTGGTTTTCAGATTTGTAACATTTAAGGTATTTTTTTGGGTCGCCAGGTGGACTTGGTACCCTTTTTTGTACCTTAAACCTTAAAATAGAATTTGAAATTCAAGTCAATGAGCTTTCTAAAATGTTCAACAACTCAAATAAAAGACATTCCTTCAGAAAAAGTGGCTAGAAAAAAATACATCACTTCAAAAAAAGTTTAGTAAACATATCTAAGGTATTTTGTCAGCCAATTATTGTGGTAACTTGGTCAGGAAATTAAGTGATGACAAAACACACCTTCCATCAAAATCTCTTCATCTAAATTGGAAATTCCTAGAGAAAAAGGATGTTTTGACCTAAATTTTACCTTCTTTTTTCCTCAAATCTCTTTAACATCTTACATGACAAACACAATAGGCAAGTTCAAAAGCTTTAAAGCTGACATACCATACAACTCTGCTATGTCAACTTTCTGCTGCTTCACTTAAATATCTGGGTGCACCCATAATCAGTCATTTTGTCATTTTGGTCCCTGAATATTCAGAATTGGCCCAGACTTTGTTTTGAAATGACTCAAAATGTCTGAGAATCCTTTATAAAGATATTTCTAAAACTATTTCCAGGATAAAAGATGTATTCCAGAAATATTTAATAAGCTGCTAAATGGACAATTCAAAGACGATATACCTTAAATCATGAAATTGGGGTTAGTTTGACCTTGAATGACCTCTAATATCACAACACTATACCCTACCCTCGGTTGATTGAATGAAATGAAAAGATTGTCTTACAGCAAACATTTTGATATAAAACAATGCCTATGGTGTTTTGTTTTCACAACTTCTATGACCTAAACAGTGGTGCCATACTAGCACTCCCTCACCAACCGTCTTTAAACACTTATTATAAGCATGGATTTGCTAAATGCCATATTCCACACCTCCATATTGACTTAATATATGGTATATATGGTCCAAAATAAAAGGGTGGACCATATTTCAGGTAATATATCTTTCAGTTATTGTGGTAACCTGTTTTGGACATTATATAATGACAAAACAAAACTACTTTATCAAAATCCCTCATCAAGATTTGAATTTTTAGAGAAAATCTGACATTTTGGCCTCTATTTGACCTTTATTTGACCTTTATTTGACCTTCAATGACCGCTTAATTCTACTGTTTTTTACCATCATCTTCCAGATTAAAGAGAAAATTAAACCTGATATGTTGGTGCATCATCTGCATCATTACGACTTGTGGAACTAAAGAATCAGTCATTTTGGTTTTCAAATTTGTACCATTTTAGGCACTTTTTGGGATCTCTAGTTGGGCCTGGTACCCTAAATTGTACCTTAAATCTCAAAAGTAGATTTAAAATTTCAATCAATGAACTTTCTTAAATGTTTAACAACTCCACTAGAAAGCATTCCCTCAGAAAAAGTGGCCACATAAAAGAAATACATCCCTTCAAAAAAACTGCGAAGTTCATAAAAGGAAACTAGAGATTATGGGAAAATACCAGATTCTTGATTTGGCAGCCATTTTGACCTTGAATGACCTTTATTACATCATGGAATAGAGTTTGTCATGTGTTTAGTATTTTAAAAGATAAGTCTCTTCCAGACCTATATTCTGATATCAATGTTGTGGCATATAATGAACTGTGAGCAATTTCATGGTCAATTCCTTTACCCCCCATACCATCATTCCTCAATACATGTGTGCTTTAGGTGGCCGATTCCCTGATTTGTGGGTGGTCAGTTTGACCAGGCCTAATGCAAATCTGACCATGTCCCAAAGTGGGGGCAAGTCATTTTTGTAAGCCCCAGGCACTCCCCTATCCATCTGAGGTATAAACATGGGGGGAGTAATTAAAACCCAAACAAAACACAACTACTTTATCAAAATATCTTCATCAAAATTTGAATTTATTAGAGAAAAATTGACATTTTGACCTTCATTTGACCTTCAATGACCCCTTAATTTTAGGATATTTTACCATCATCTTCCAGATTGAAGAGAAAACTGAACCTGATATTTTGGTGCACCATCTGCTCCCTTCCAACTTGTAAAACATAAGATACAGGCATTTTAGTTTTTCAATTTTTTACCATTTTTGGCACTTTTTGGGGTCACTAGGTGGGCCTGGTACCCTACTTTGTGCCTTAAATCTCAAAATTAGACTTAACATTCTAATCAATGAACTTTCTAAAATGTTGAACAACTCCACTAAAAAGCATTCCTTCTGAAAAAGTGGCTACAGAAATGAAATACATCCCGTCAAAAAAACTGAGAAGTTTATAAGCCGAAACTATAGATTATGGGAAAATCCCAGATTCTTGATTTAGCAGCCATTTTGACCTTGAATGACCTCTATTACATCATGGAATAGAGTGTGTTATGTGTTTAGTATTTTAAAGGATGAGTCTCCTCCAGACCATCATTTTGATACCAAACTGGTGGTATTCAATGATCTGTGAGCATTTTTATGGTCCATTTCTTTACCCCCCATCCCATTATTCCTCAATATATATGTGCTTCATGCGTCCAATTCCCTGAGTTGTGGTAGGTCAGTTTGACCAGGACTAACGCAAATCTGACCATGTCCCAAAGTGGGGGCACGTCATTTTTGTAAGCCCCAGACACTCCCCTATCCATCTAAAGTAAAAAATTCCATCTACATGGGGGAGTAATTAAAACCCAAACTAAACATAAACTACTTTGTCAAAACATCTTCATCAAAATTTGAATTTTTAAGAGAAATATTGACTTTTTGACCTTTATTTGACCTTCAATGACCCCTTAGTTTCAGGATTTTTTACCATAATCTTCCAGATTGAAGTGGAAGTTGAACCTGATATTTTGGTGCATCATCTGCTCCCTTCCGACTTGTAAAACCTTAGATACAGGCATTTATGTTTTCAATTTTTTACCATTTTCGGCACTTTTTGGGGTCACTAGGTGGGCCTGGTACCCTACTTTGTGCCTTAAATCTCAAAATTAGACTTAACATTCTAATTAATGAACTTTCTAAAATGTTGAACAACTCCACTAAAAAGCATTCCTTCTGAAAAAGTAGCTACAGAAATGAAATACATCCCTTCAAAAAAACTGAGAAGTTTATAAACCGAAACTATAGATTATGGGAAAATCCCAGATTCTTGATTTGGCAGCCATTTTGACCTTGAATGACCTCTATTACATCATGGAATAGAGTTTGTTATGTGTTTAGTATTTTAAAGGATACGTGTCCTCCAGACCAACATTTTGATACCAAACTTGTGGTATTCAATGAACTGTGAGCATTTTTATGGTCAGTTTCTTAACCCCCCATCCCATTATTCCTCAATATATGTGTGCTTCAGGTGGCCGATTCCCTGATTTGTGGGTGGTCACTTTGACCAGGCCTAATGCAAATCTGACCATGTCCCAAAGTGGGGGCACGGCATTTTGGTAGGCCCCATATACTCCCCTATCCATCTAAAGTAAAAAATTCCATCTACATGGGGGGGTAATTAAAATCCATAATTTGGGTCCCTGGCCGATAGCCTATAAACTTTTATGACATTTTTGAGCGATCACATGTCTTGCCATTTACCCCTTCACTGAAAAGCTTTGGTTATTCTGGACAGGAGAGAAAAAATCATAAGCCGCTATTACAAAAATGTGCATTTGTGCACATTTTTAAGTAAAAAAAACTAAAACTGTGTGACATAGGTGAATTGCATAAAGGTTACTTATCAAAACTTGAAATGTGGAAGTCCAGGTATATTCCTGCGTATTTTCATAAATCTAGGCTTGATATTAGAGGTTTTAGAAGGATATGTATGAAAATATAGACATAATAGCCAATTTTTGGTCAAAATACCCTAAACTATATGACCTTTGTGGATACCTAATACACCACTTATGCATTTCAGTTACTAAACCAGGTTTTCTGTACATTTTGGCAAAGCATCAATTACTCTAACCAGCCCAAATGAATCAATAGTGATATATTACAGATTTCACTCTTTTCATATCCGTTTTTTTGATAAAATGCCCCAAAAATAGGTGGATCCAAAGTCCAGCGTGGTGGATCCATATCCAGAATTGATCAGTATGCATGGAAGTATACTTCCGCCAAGTTTCATGCTTTTAACAAAAAGTGCACGATTTGACCCAAAATGGTCCCTTAGTCGCCCCACTATAATGAGAAATGTATCAGGCATTACACCCTCACAGCAGGGTGTAAGATTTTTTGGGAGGAAAAACTGAAAAAACATGAATAGTGTTTTTAAATGAAGATCTTACCCACACCTATTGAGCGGGGAACGTTACAATTCACAAATGTGGAGAAAGGATCAATAGTGAGGGATTGATTGAAGGGTATCAGAGTTGTTCTCCATTCAGATTTAATAATCGATTCTTTTCAAATTGTTGTTGAACAAGAGAAAAAAGTTCATTTTTTAACTTGAAAAACACATAACTTTTGAACAAAGTCAAAATTGAGAAAAAAAAGCCTGAGATACACTTTCCACTGAAACCATTGCTGTAACAATGCCAGACTAATCTGTAAACATTTGGTACCTAAAATGTGTCTTTAAAGCTGCCATGTTTTGGTGACATTTGATATCGAGAAAAGGGCCAAAAACAGTTCCTGTTTGTGTGCAATCTTCTTGGAGCTTCTGTTATAGACGCCTCTCACTCTTCTCGCTGATGCTAGACATTCACAATTGATCTGATTATGGGGAAAAGGGTGCAGGCCTTTATATTCATAAAAAAATCCCAAAATGACCTTATGTTCACAAATTAACCCCACAGGTCATCTTAAGACTATTTGATGAAGTGCTGCCTCTTTTAAAGAGTAAGGTTTATAGCATTTATTTCTCAAAATTCCCCAACTCTCAGATAGTTTTCTACGATAGTTTTACACTTGTGTCAGACTATGTGGAAGCTCTCAGCGTAAAATGGTGAACTTTCAGACAGGAAAAGTAATATGTTGAGATTTAGTAGGAGGATAATGGGGAATATGAACTGGTATTTTGGCCTGGTATCAGAGGGCAGCAGCTAATTCTAATAACACACCAAGGTTATGTTGAGTTACGGAGTAGCACTCGCAAGCGGCCCTCGCCCAGAGAACATAATTAGCACTTGACCCCATAAACAATACCCTGAGGTCAGAGGTCAGCGGTCATAGTTCACAGGTCACCCATCTATCGCCTGGAATGCTCTGCTTGATGGGCTTGAGAAACAGATGCCTTCCGTTAAGTTTTATGGTGACGTGCTCCTATAGAGTGTTTAGTGTTGATGATGCTGGAAATGACGATGATGGAAGTCATAACTATAATGATGTTGATGATAATGATGATGATGATGATGATAATAACAATTATAATAATAATAATAACAATTATACTGTAGGGGTATACATGCCCAGGAGCACACAGTCCTAGTAGTAGACCAGCTCCTAGTTCTAGTACGTATTATTTTTCTCTCATCTTATTTCTCTTTTATCTTATGTCTATAGTTGCTAGTTTATTTAGCTGAGCATGGGTGGTGCCAGATGTGATCATTCTCATTAGCGAGAACTAAGAAACTGGAAAAGCTCACTATGGCCACCTGGTGAGCAAGTACAGAACAAAATCAGGGAAGACTCAGAGTTAGTATACATATCAGCATAGATACAAAATAATTGAACATTTTGCTTGATCTGGGTTTAGGTTAGCATGGAAGTTGGAATGATAATGATGAAGATAATAATATGCTTTATAATAATATGCTTAATAATAATAATAATAATAATAATAATAATAATAATAATAATAATAATAATAATAATAATAATAAATAATAATAATAATAATAAAACTAATAATAATAATAATAATGATAATAATAATACATAAGGAATGAATAATATAATTGAAATAATAATAATAATAATAATAATAATAATAATAATAATAATAATAATAATAATAATAATGATAATAATTAGTGTGGCGTTAGTAACCATATCAGGTTAGATGTATAAAAGAAAGAAGTGAACATATTTCTTGTCCTAGGTCTAGGCTAGCACTCACCATGGTGGCGTTGGTGTTGGTGTTGGTGGAGTGTTGTGATAGTGATCTGGCAGTGGTTGTGCACACGCCTGGTTATCTCTGCTGGATGTTATTGTGTGCCACTGTAGTTAGTAGTCCTGCTCTCTGTCTCACAATTAGATCACCATTAATAACGACCACTGGTAGTAAACGTGAAAATACACTGGGACATGATATTGTTACCTCTGGTACATTTACAGTGGGTCTATTTTAACAATTACACGCTTCACATACTATCAATGTATTTTTCTCTACTCTTTGTTATATAATAATAATAATAATAATAATAATAATAATAATAATAATAATAATAATAATAATAATAACAATAATAATAATAATAATAATAACAATAATAATAATAATAACAACAATAATAATGATAATAATAATTTAATAATAATAATAATAATAATAATAATAATAATAATAATAATAATAATAATAATAATAATAATGACAATGAAAATAATAATAATAATAATAATAATAATAATAATAATAATAATAATAATAATAATAATAGTATTAATAACAGTATATCGATCATATTAAGCACAAAAATGATAAAATATAGACAAACAAAAAATTGCCACTACTTCAAATAGCAGCAGCAGCAGCAGCAGCACCACCAGTAGTAGTAGTAGTAGTAGTAGTAGTAGTAGTAGTAGTAGTAGTAGTAGTAGTAGTAGTAGTAGTAGTAGTAGTAGTAGTAATAGTAGAAGCAAAACAATAAGAATTGTTAGACCTCAATGTTCAAAAGCGAAAATGATATAGGTAGGCAAGTAGGTGGGTAGGAAAGTAAGCATGTATATTTCTCAGTTCCTAGTTACGCAGGCCTATAAGCATTATGTAGGTGTGTATGTAAGTCTGTGTACGATTGTCTGCATACGTATGTTGTTGACAGCTTATTTCCTAGCTACTGTTCCGTGCGCTTCTCGTATAGTTCTTGTTGGTTCCGTCAGGTAGTGTGCGCTCAGCTCTCTGTACCAACTGGTGTAATGCAGGTTGATTGCGAACGATGGTTGTCCTCGATCTAGTATCTAAAGGATAGTACGATGGTACAGGTGTGAAAGGCAGAAAAAATCAACTTTTTCATGTTTTTCTGGAAAACGACAGATAAAACAGTAGAATATATATTTTTAATTCTGCCGTTCACACCTGCACTATCGCAGGATAGTTTATGAATAAACAATGGAATGCACTTTGTTAAACTTTAAGGAAATATCTGGATTCACGGGAGTGAGCATCGCCGATTGATTGGCCATGCAGCGGATACCCCTGTGGGCCGAACAGGTATCAAAGGGTGTGTTCATAGGGTAAAAATCCATAAAGCGGGGTTTTCTCAGAACTGATTAGGCTAAGAAAAATAAATTGTTTAATTCCTGTAACGGTCCAAAAAAATAGGGTAGGTACGTCGGTAATAAGACTTTTTTATTGGGGGGGGATTATTTTTTTGGTCAAATATGAGTGTTTTATGCATATTTTACGCTGCTTGGGAGTTGGGAGGGCGGAAACAATCTTTAGGGTGGGGACTTTTTTTAATAAAGACGTGTTAGGGCAGGGTTACAGGAAACAAACAACTTTTTAGGCCTTAGAGGAGAAACGAGTGCTGTATTGAACCGCTTCCTTAATTGCTCGTATAATGCAAGCCAAATCAGCTAATGATCCTAGGCCTACAGCTCACAGTGCCAAAGAAACAAGCTAAGCTGCTGATCGCCTAATGACCAATGGGATGTAATTGAACCAGTCATGCTTAGAGTTCCTTTAAACTTATCGTCTGGATTTATAATACTTTTGACAATAACTTGGGAATGGAAGGTGATTCTACAAAAGAGTTTAAGGGGAGTAGTTAGAGGAGTTCTGACTAACATTTCTACCTCAAAGAATTTCCGTTCTCTATCTTTGCCTGAAAGATTTTACCAAATTTGTCCACGCTGATTTTGGGATTATTTTTTTAGCAATAATGTGTACAGCCATTGCCATTTGCTTTTGATGTTACCGGATTTCCGGGAAACCACCGACTAACTCTCTCTGTAGCTGATCACGTACTCAATACTGTACAACTGGTTAATTTGATGTGGTTTTTAATTTGACGTTTTTGGGCGAATGCCCATCAACGCCAAATTAAAGATCGCATAAAAGTATGTCTACATAAAGATTGCGTTGTTCTGACTGCTCCAGACGCCAAAATAAATACAGGGAAAATACTTTTTTGAAAAAAACAACGCTAACTTAAGTACACGCCAAATTAACCAGTTATACAGTAGTCATAACATCTCAAGGCGGCTAGCATTATGTTCTGAGGGCTTCTGAATCCTCCACTGTAGGAACTGACCAGGCTCTCTCGTTGAATATGATATACGTTCTAGCTTAATATAGCATTTCCTCAGGAGACTCCTTATCTATTATTCTTGATTGTCAACACTTGTGGTTGGAATAGACCTGCCTATCGCAGGCGCTGCGGGGGAGGGGGGGGGGGGACCCTGTCACCAGCATCAGTCGCAGAGTAGGATGTATTTAGCCCACTCCCACGCCTGTGCAGCGCTCTGCTACACTGGGCACCAGTTTATATGTTTCATTTCTAGACATTGGAAAGTCCGGAAAACTCCACCTTATATATCTTTCAACGGAACGGTATTGTCGATTCCAGAACAATGCAACCACTGGGACAGCAATGTACTGCTTGGATATTATAATCTTAAAAGGATATACTTATAAATTCCCCTTATGAAGTTTTAATCCGTTTTCATAGCAGTTTCACCTCTTTGAAATGCTTCTTGTATTAATAGGTTTATACCTTTGAAACTTGATGAAACACTTTTCCTATCTCACACGGAATTTCCAATACCCAGGCTACAACCGCCCTCTTTGATTCGAAGTTAGTTATTTCCTTAAAGGAATTAAACTTCTTATAAAGGGTAGCATTTCGTTAGTCCCCAGGCGTAGCCTCAACCCTTTGTAAGAAAATCTGGCTTCCAGGATCTTTCAGTGCCGTGCTTATATACAGCATATTAATGGTTTAACGCTGTCAAGCATGGTGTGCGCAAGACAGAGTGACTACTCTGATACTGTGTCTGGGGGTATTGACCAATTTGATGTCTTTTTTCTGGATAGTGTACTCCAAAAGCAAATTAACAAGTTCGGTAATGTCATTCTTACCAAAGCTTTTTTCAGAAAACCTTTGACGAAGAAATGTTAGTCAAACCCACAAGCCGTCACCCTTTTTAAACGAATAATGCTCGCACTGGCCAAATATAGCCTGACAGTCTTGATGAAATCTTACAGGCAAAGGCATACTTTGAATATATCTGAAAGAATGCTTTTTTTTATAACAGAACAACTCTCCTTCAAATCTCTTGAAAAGGTATGCTCAATTCCAAAGCTATTATCAAAAGTACCATACATCCAGACGGCTATTCCTATATGAACTCTCAAGCATTAATGGATTGTTAATTCATGCTTTTGTACTAAGATATTTTCATAAGTAGCATGCATTAAGATTTAGACCTTTCTGGGAGGCACGGGTGGGTTAATGCTATATTGATGGTCGTACAGGTCGCCCATGTTTGCGCCTATTTCAACTGGACCCTGTCCCCATTACTTGGAGGCTGATCGCCCATCCGTTACAGGAAAACAACAACAACAACAACAACAACTACAACATCATCATCATCATCATCATCACCATCATATCATCATCATCATATCATCAGCATCATCATCATCATCATCATCATCATCAAGAATGGTTACAATACTACCCTAGGCATAGGCCAAATATATTTGACATGAAAGCTATACCAATTCAAAACTATATCTACTCTTATTTAGTTCTTTAATTGCTCACCAGGTGACCCACAATGAGATCTTTCCAGTTCTTGATTCTGACTTACCAGTGTGGCACCCTTAGCGCCATCTACCTCCAGCCATTCGAACTAACATATTGACATTTAGCAATGAAACAGAGAACAGAACAGAGAAATTAAAGCATAATGTAGTAAAATCATAGACTAGAAGCTAGTTCAGGTGTTAGAACGCTGACTCCATGTGGTAAGCCGCGTGGGAAAAAAATCTAAGGCTCAGTTGTTAATACTTCACATGTTAAGTCAATCCTGGGATACCAGGATAATCTCTGCTATGTTTTCGTTTAATACAGTTTTAACTCTACCAATATCACCCATACTCTCAATGCATTCTAGAATTGTACTGTTATCCAATTTAACTGTAGCATTTTTTTCGGAAAGTATTTGGAAGAATGTTAGTTAAACAAAATAAATGCATTCTAGAATTTTACGATTATTCAATTTAACTATAGCATTTTTTCGGAGATTATTTGGAGAAATGTGGGTAAAACAAAATCAAAGACTCTCCATCAAAAGTTTTGTTTATTCAATCTTGATTCCCAAATCATTTCAGGAAGTATCATAGTTACGATGGCCGCCAAGATGGCTGAATAGGTTAAAGATAAAATAGTTCATGGGCACATGTAACATTTATTCGTGTCTCCTCTCCCCGCATTAACCACTGATTCAACAGTTTATCGATGTTCAAGTAGTATTTTTATTTTTTGAATCCTTTCGGTTCTTGTCACTCTTAAGGTACGTGAAACGATACCTGGCATAAAGTACTGACATTGACGGCTCTACACAACAGTTCTTTTATCAAGTTTGATGTAGTTTAAATCGGATCAATTTGTAAGGTAACTCCTCGCTGTCACATTGCACAGTAAGAGTTCATGTCGCTACGGGCACGGTATTATTAACCTACTACATCCCAAACTCACCACTATGATTCTGAGAAAAATCTAACACTCGTGAGAAAGGAGACAATATCGGTGCTAACTTAGATGAATAAAAGAATGGATATGTAGCGAAAGACCAAATACTATATGCTCTATAGTGAATGCCTGGCTATTTTAGGGTTCTCGAATCTGGCCTAAGTATGACGTCACTAGGAGACAAAGACCAATGAGGGCTATCGCATCCTTTACATTACAGAGAATCTTGCGCACCAACAAGCGCAGAACACGACTATTGGGCTATTCGCCGCAGCCAGCCTGTCCAGGTTGACCGGCTGGTTTCATATCCACTTGTTTCTATTCTTCTAAGGTGCTAATCAGACACATTCATGTTCGTATTTTCACTGAACACGGCTTCTCTTAAGGACTAATGATTGTAGCCTTTGATTTAACCATTTTGGCAAAGTTGGTGGTTTTCTCCGGGCGGTAAAGGGTTAAGCAGCCAGGTGTTTTAGACGTGGTTGTGTTCAGATTTTCTTACTTAGGCACATTTTTCTCGAGAGGAATTTTTCTCAGCGATGAGGTACACGGTGCACTGAACACCAACCATCACAAACTCCGCTACAGGAGAGGCTTTAAGACAACCTTATGACGTCATGAAACTACAAACGAAGCATGCTATGTTAGGGTTCTCGAATCTGGCCTAAGTGTGACGTCACTAGGAATCCAGAAGGTATACCCGACAGTAGACCTTTATGTTGTACCAGTTTAATGAGTCTGCACGAGAAAAACTCAGATCCTCTTAAACTTTAAGACGAAAGCACCGCATTAGTTCTCCATATAACACCATCTCCTTTGGAAAGCAATCAATTAGATATACTGGACCTAAAGTATGGAACTCCCTACCTAACACCTTAAGACAAACAACATCACTAAAAGAGTTCAAAAACCTAATCTCAACCTGGTCTGGAACTAACTGTACCTGCTCTCTCTGCTGCTATAAGTAATACCAGTAAACGAGCAAAGTAGTTGCTATTTTACTCAATAATCATAAACATATGTCCTGAAAGACTGAAGATATTACTCATTGTCAAGTAATGTGTGCCAACTTACTTCCCCTCTACTTATCATTTATATTGCTGTTAAACCCTGTATGTTATATTTTGAATTGTTATTTTGCAGTTGGCCAAGAGCCCTGGCAGCTCGTGTTTACTATGTAAAATTATTACCGACTTGAAATAAAGATTATCTATCTATTATCTATCTATCTATCTATTAGTCTTTGAAAACTTATCAATTTCAAAATGTAAGTATATCAATAGATATGGCAAAACTAGTACAACACAAACCATACATACATACATACATACATACATACATACATACATACATACATACATTCATACATACACAGGATAGCCATGAGGCCTTTTGTGCCCCTCGCCCATAGGAACACACGACGACCGATCCAAGACCTTCAGGAATATTCCGAAAGTCGTATATTGATCTATCCTGGTCTTGCAATACTATGGGAGATGGTGAAGTAAATTGCGGTATCGGAGAAAACCACCGTCTCATACCAAGTCACTGGCAACCTTCTCACATACCTCGAGCAGGATTCAACACAAGGCAACGGTGAGACCACGCCGTATCTAGACTTTACTGTTCACTTCGTGGAGCATGTGTGCACTGTACGTGACGTCACGGAACATGCCTCCCTGCGTGCCTATGCCGGCATCCAAGCCGTGCAAGTGGTAGTGTGCGAGTTGCGGATGGAGGAAAGAGAGAGAAAGTTGCTGTAGGTTGTGTTGTACCAGTGAAACTTATCACCAGCTAGAGGCCTCTTCATCGTCGTCGTCGGCCCCCGAGATCCGAGCGCCCGAAGACGAGGGGAAGAGAGAGAGAGGAACATCGCGGACTTATAAAGCTGTCAGTGCTCGGAGTTACACACAGTAGGTCGTGTCTGCGAGACAGGCAGGCAGACAGGCAGGCAAGCCGGGATACCAGGCAGGATACTCGTATATTACACCCAGTACGCTTCCTACTATACAGTGGAATAGTTCCTACTTGGACAGACTGGACCAAGCCGAGCTGATGGATGAAAGGACGACGTGGGATGTAAGATTAAAAGTATACGAAGCAAGAGCTAGCCTAGACGTTAGGCTGTTGTAGATACTACTACTCTGTATGTATGTTTCACCCAGATCCAGGAATTACTACATTTCGGTTAGTAAAACTTGGACTGCAACATAAGTCTAAGCTTTGGTCATCTAAGGTCTAAGCAAGACTCCAACTGTAGGCAGCCTACAAGCATTGCATCGTGCTCCCTGGCGCCAACTATTGAGCACTGGAAGTACTACGTTTAAGGTGGTCAACACATGGGAGAAGTTAGAGTTCATATCAGGACTGCGAACTTAGTCTAAGCCAGACCCCATTGGTAGGCAGGCTACTGCTACATATACTGCTGGCACTGCATCGGGTCCTCTGCGAGCTCCTATCAGCTGCAGTAGTGCTGGGAGATGCGGCGGGCGAGAGGAGGGAGATACTGGCGGCTTGAGTTTCCCAAAACCCAGAACAGTAACTTATCACTGCCTGGGCGCATACAGGAAGGCAGCCTGCTGCAGACCACAGCAGACGACTTACCACCACGGCCCGCACCAGCACAGGGACCGACTACCACAGAATAGCTACAGCGGGATCCTTCCTCGACTACCCACAACTAACTACACATGCACACCTATAGTCAGGACATAGTCAGGTGTTTTAAGTGACTACACGGGACTACACAGTTATGGAGTCAGAGAAATAGTCGGGTGTTCTAAGTGACTAAACGGGACTACACACGCATGCAGTCGGAGAAATAGTCAGGTGTTTTAGGTGACTACACGGGACTGCACAGGTACAGAGTCAGAGAAATAGTCGGGTGTTCTAAGTGACTAAACGGGACTACACACGCATGCAGTCGGAGAAATAGTCAGGTGTTTTAGGTGACTACACGGGACTGCACAGGTACAGAGTCAGAGAAATAGTCGGGTGTTCTAAGTGACTAAACGGGACTACACACGCATGCAGTCGGAGAAATAGTCAGGTGTTTTAGGTGACTACACGGGACTGCACAGGTACAGAGTCAGAGAAATAGTCGGGTGTTCTAAGTGACAACACGGGACTACACACGCATGCAGTCAGAGAAATAGTCAGGTGTTCTAAGTGACTACACGGGACGACACAGGTACATAGTCAGAGAAATAGTCATGTGTTGTAAATGACAACCCAGGTCTTC
>OZ012696.1:35417590-35437070 GCA_963942565.1 Maea johnstoni
ATATATATATATATATATATATATATATATATATATATATATATATATATATATATATATTTATATATATATATTTATATATATATATATATATATATAATATATATATATATATATATATATATATATATATATATATATATATATATATATATATATATATATAGGCAGACCTGTATTAAAAGACCACCCAAGGGAAGACCAACATATGGTATGTTCACTTGGGACAGGTGGTCTCTTAATAGAGGGTCATTCAAAGTAGAATGTTTAGACCAGGGGGAAATGCGAATGTAGTCAGGATGTAGTAAGTTCGCCGTTATGGTTGGAAAAGTAACCGCGGACTTATGTAAACAATGCTTTAGGACATTCATGCAATCTCGGAATGTTAATTGTGAAATAGTTATCATTGTCAGTGATCATAGTCTTGGTAATATCATTCCTGTTCGCTCCCGGTACATAGCTGAACATTACCAGAGATATAGATATCCCTGGTTATGCTCATCTCCGACAATACCTAGGATTCCTTACTAAAGGACCACATACGTGTTATTCATAGGTAACGCAAACTTATGGTTGGAAATTTACTTTTCACATACCTATTGTCTTCGCTCTCTTGCACCACATACATGTACAAATTGCTAGTAAAGCTCTTAACTGAATATTGCAGAAAAGGTGACGAAAATGAAATTATAAAACAAAATATGTGGGCATGTGAGAAAGTTGCCAGTGACTTGGGGTCAGGTGGTGGTTTTCGCCGGGTACTCCGGTTTCCTCCACTACTTACAACTGGCTAGGCACGAATTAGCCACAATATGACATAAATGTGACGTAAAACGAAATTACAAACTCCAAACTCAAATCTGGCCATTGCTCCAGCATGAAGAAACCTAAGGGTGAGGTTCCACATCGAGCTGGCTGGAATTCGACCAGTTTGAAAAAATTCGCTAAAAGTCGAATGCGACACGTAAAATTGTCGTGGGGTTAGGCATTTTTAGGCGTGTCGAATGCGATGTGGAATCGCTAAACGTCGCATTCGACGTGTTAGAAGTCGAAAGGTCGAAAACGGTTGTGCGAACGCACGAAAGACTTGTCGAATACGATTTTATGCAAATTACCTGGTTGATTGACAGGTTAGGTCGAATGCGACTTTCTAAAAGTCGCATTCGACATATTAATTCGCATTCGACATTTTAAAAGTCGCATTCGATTAGTTAAAAGTCGAATGCGACTTTCATAAATTCGAATGCGACTTCCAGAGTTTTGTCACATTCGACCTTTTCAAAGTGGAATGCGACATTGGATTAGTCGCATGCGACAATAAATTGTCGAATGCGACCATAAAAAATATAGAATGCGACATTACTGAAGTCGAATTCGACATATATTAATCGCATTCAACCTTTCAAATGTCGAGTATCCATTTCATATGTCGAATTCTATTACATTTTGTCGAATTCGACATTTCAAATGGGTATTCGACATTTTCATTGTGGGGAAATAACCACCATGATCAATTTATCGAATGCGTAAGTTTATTTTACGCATTCGATTTCAAATAAGTAGAATGCGACTTTAAGAAAGTCGCATTCGACTTCCCAGATGTTGCTTTCGACTTTATGCAAATGAGGAACTGGGAGTTAACTCATTAGCATATCGGAAAAGTCGACTCCGCGCGAATGCGCCAAGATAACGATGTTGGGGCCTTCCCAACCGTTTGGAAGGCCCCAAAATGCGAATGCGACTTTTGATTTTTGAATTCGACTTTTCATATTTCGCGCCAAAAACAAGGTCGAATTTGATTTGCCGAACTAAGGGACAAAAGTCGATTGCGACTTTTTCTAAACGTCGAATTCGACTCAAAAACCTCATTACCATATCATTTGCATAAAGTCGCATTCCAGCCAGCTCGATGTGGAACCTCACCCTAAACAAGCTCAAGGATTCCCCAGCCTTGTTGTCTCGCCCCTCGTTGACTGGCTCAACCACATTCCATCACTTATCAGACCACTCCGAGATTAATCCAGTTCTCGCGAGATCGTAAATCTTTCCCTCTCACTGGGGGGCTGTGAGAGCAACGAGCAGTCGTGCAGGGGACTGACTGGATACCTTTTCCTATTGATGCGAGTTATACTCACTACTGATTCATCATCGGCTGGATACCTTTTCCTATTGATGCGAGTTATACTCACTACTGATTCATCATCGGAACGAGAGGGCTGGATGTATCCCCACCCACATGACGGTTTAGGGTGAGAGTAGTAGTAGTAGTAGTAGTAGTAGTAGTAGTAGTAGTAGTAGTAGTACTAGTACTAGAACTAGTGGAAAAAGTGGTAGGAGTAGTGGTGGTGGTTGGGGTGGTATTATTATTATTATTATTATTGATTTTTCTTTTATGTGGATGATTAGATACTACTTGAAAGCACCTCGCATTTAATCAAAATGTAATTTTATGTTTATATTTTAAATATGTCTCGTAAACAATCTTACGGTTCTTCCATTTTGGACACTCAGTTTCCATTCCTGTACGGTGAACCTGTTGCTGGAGGCTGATAATTAATCTTGGATTTCGATTGTTACGGTAGACTCTTTATCCGCGCAGTCCTCAGCAAGGAGGTCAAGGAAATTTATAAGCTTAGAACACCCTAATTAGGGTTAGAGTTAGGGTTAGGAATCAGGTCCAGGGTTAGGGTTAGGGTTACCCAACCCTAAGACTAGCCCTAACCCTAACCCTGGACCTGATTCTTAACTCTAAACCTAGGATTAGGGTTAGGATTAGGGTTAGGAATTAGGTCCAGGGTTAGGTTTAGGGTTACCATACCCTAACCCTAACCCTGGACCTGATTCCTAACCCTAGCTCTAACCCTAGGTAGGGTATTCCAAGCTCATACATTTCCTTGACCTCCTTGCTGAGGACTGCGAATCCAAGCTGAATCGTGATTGGCCAAGCGTGAATGGTGGTAAATATCGCGTTACCTGTGTAAGATTACCACCCATCCTCAAGTCACCTGCATCTTGCTCACATATTCCAGCAGATTCGCATCCAGGCAATGGTAATGGCGATGCCTCAGACCTCTAATGTATCGCGCTAGGCTTTGCTTATTGTTGATATATGATTTAATTCTGTACCTGTTTTGTAAAAGTTACGTTTCCGCCCTGATAGCCATATTGTCTATGAAGGCGTTGCTACTGTCAGGCTATTCGCCACCCCTCACCACTGCCCTGGCGAGACCGTTGTCAGTGACTTGGGGGAAAGGAGGTTGTTTTCACCGTGCACTCTGCTCACTACGCGCTACTCACGACTTAGGTGATCATGGCAGAAAAAGTGAAGGATAACACAATCCAAAATACATATCATACTAATAACAGGAGCAAAACGTATTGTTGTTAACTAGTGAAACTCATTTTGTAAATCTTGCCTTAGGACCTGGCTTGGTTGCTTGCTGGTGACTACGTTAATTGATCTAGCACTAGCCAGTTCTACGCCTGGACCACTTGGCACGTCGGAAAAGTTTATTTACTACGCCGTGAAGTGGACCACACTCTGAGAAAAACACACCTACTCTAAGCAGGCCACTGGGTCTAAACTCCCGAGGAGGCTTCCTCGGCAAGTAATGTAGTGCAGTTAATCCCGAGGAGGCTTCCTCGGCAAATCAGAAATCGCCTTAGATGAACCCTGTCGCTAGAACAAACAGTGAAATGCGAGAGCAGTGCGGGAGTTTTGTATAAGTGCAGCATAAGTACAGACTGGCACCAGTAGAACTCATTCAAAGAGATAAAATAAGTGTTTCATATACGGTACACTCGTGTTCGTGATTGTGTTCCGCTAGAATAGGGGGTTGGCCTGGTCGCTGTATAAATGTGCAGCGTTTTGGATGACTGTCTTTGGTCCTTCTGCAACTGAAAGACCCCTTGGAACTATTCGTAGAGAGAAGGGAATTTCTTCCCAGTTCCGGGATATCAGGTCATGGTACTTAGTTCTGACATCCAGCGTTTCTTTGACACCTCGGAAAAGGGTCAAACTATGTCTGATTTGTGTCAATTTCATTCATTTCGTGTGCGAAAGGGTTAACTTGCTGCATACACACATTAGATTTGCGGCTTCTATGCTTTTAATATTCTTGTCATAACGACGGAGCTTTCAACTAATTGTTTCGTAGATCTCCGTCCTTTTTAGGAGACTTTTATATGCATAGTCACACCCAAATGACAAAGTCGCCAAACAAGGAAATATCACAAAATGAAATGAAGATAAATGTCAAAATCATGAAAAATGCATTCAGCGACTGCATGATTACGTTCAATGACCGATATTTGCATATGAATGTCAGCGTGCTATGTATTGGTTTATTCGAAGCATTTCATGTGACTTTTATGGAGTGGTTGGTGTGACCGTACGGCTATTACAGTATCTATTTTTGGCGTCTGCCGGTTGTTTTTGCTTTTTTTGCTAGCGTGGGAGGTTTTTATTTTGTCTTGCAGCAGAACGTGCACTTTGGTGTTTATTTATCCTGTGTGGCTTGCCGGCGTATGTGTATACACGCCGAGGCAAGCAGACAGGCGGCAGATGCAACAGCCATAGCCTAGCTATAGGCCTCGAAGGTCCACCACTACCTGGTAAAATATGCATTGAATAAAGGCCATTCTCATAAGGGCCGTTCCATTTAAAAGTGTGTGTGGGAGAGCGAATTCTGAATTTTGGTTGAGAGGGGGGGGGGGGGGGGGAGGGGGTGCCGAATTTTGAATCATTTGATCAGGTTTTGAATTTCTTACACGCTTAATGTATATATATATATATATATATATATATATATGTATATATATATATATATATATATATATATATATATATATATATATATATACATATGTATATATATATATACTATATATATATACTCAAACTATGACAATGTGCAGCGCTTTTGAACATTTCTATGAATGGAAAAAGCGCTATATAAATTCCAATTATTATTATTATATTATTATATATATATATACATCCATATATATATATATATATATATATATATATATATATATATATATATATATATATATATATATATATATATATATATATATATATATATATATATATATAAATACATATAAATATATATTTATATGTACATATAAATATATATATAAATTCAAGTACAATTATTAGCTACAATCAATCATTGGAAGTGCATTGTATTCTGCTTATCTTAATGAAATCCAGGGTACGAGCCTGTTTATGTTAAATGGTGCATATCGCTATGCGACAATCATGCGCATATTATACACAACAGTTATACTAGTAAGTACGAACGGGAAAGTGGGGTGTATTGTGATATGTGTTATTATTTCTAAGTTTGAATCGGATTGCTATTATTTCATTGTGTGTAATATATATATATATATATATATATATATATATATATATATATATATATATATATATATATATATATATATATATATATATATATATATATATATATATATATATATATATATATATATGTATATATTACCCCGGTAATTCGAAATGTATTTGAAGAGATACAGCTCAACCCAACTGACACAACTACGTTTCTTAGCATTTTTAATAATCTTTCCGAAATATTGCTTTCTGATTAAAAATGCCTCTATGTCTGTCACATCGTGTGTGAGTCTGTGAACGAGTTAAGTAAATAGCTGGATTTTAGAGTATCAAGGTGCATTTTAATGTGCTTCACTACAAATTATGCACATTTTGATAATTTCTGTATGGTTCATAAAGATTAGAAATATTACTATATGTCCCTAATCATGGATATCCTAAATAATGGTTTCCACGTAATATGTGTTTTCATAGAAAGTAATGGGCCAAACAACCCATAACCATTACGTTGAACATGTCAGTTGTCTAGATAACTTCGTCTCGAAGAGATATATCGAAAATGCACTGTTATTGATTAAATAGGCTACTAAATGCATAATTGTTTGTCAGATATGCTCGAATGACCTTGTCAGACCTGCAGTGGCCTAGACCTTAATTGTGTGATAGCTCTCAAATAAAAGCACCCTTTGGATAATATTCGAATGAATGCATATCTAGTAAGGCCCAATCAATATCTTGCCTTTATGTATTCTGTGAATTCTAGATTATTTTCTCGAGTAGAATAGATTCAGGCGATACTACTGAAGAAGAACTGTGAAGATAATTTGATAAAGATAATTTGAGTGTCGGAACCTTTTTGAGTTCCGACTGAGACATCCCATCAAATAGGAGATTATTTCAGATTTCGGGTTCCAATGATAAATACTTATCCTCTTCATATTTTTGTAGGTTGCTCAGCATGTCTGCCGCTTAGAAAACGATGGAATAAGCGGACAGGAGGAAGGGAATTCAATCATTTGACCCATTTTCGTGGCCCCCACCTCAGGTGAAAATTCTCCATGATGAGCGGCGCGTCCCGCAGCAACGAACAGAGGGCCATGTTGGATGACGTCATACCGGAAGAAGCGCCGCCGGAAGTGCGGCAAAGTCGGGGCAAGTGCTACCGACTTTTGCACCGCCACAGCTTTGACAACGAGGAACTGGAAGTTCTTTACCAATCCTACACGGCACGAATAAAGCAAGCCTCGATGTCGAACATGCTGCTTCTGTTCATTTTCCTAACGGCAACTTTGGGAGTACTGAATTTCGTATACGTACACCACGTGACCGTGGACAACATGTATCACCTGTCTATGTGTGGAGTGTTCACCATTTTATTTATTTACATCAATACGAAATACATGCAAGAAAGTCACCTGCCCGTGATTTGTTATATCGCCATTTTCTTGTGCATCTTATTTGCCGTCGTCTCACTTCCGGTTGACTTTGGCGACAGACCGGATATCCTGTACAGCCCCGCAGAGGGAGTCTGGGAAATTACGCTTGTGATATTTATGATTTACGCCATGTTGCCGTTACGTATATACGCCGCGGCCATCATAGGAGTGTTACTTCCGGTTGGACAAATTACCATTTCGCTGTTGCTGGCCAACAACTTTCCCTGGTTGCTATGGAGACAGGTAGGTGACGCCATTTGTTTATTTCGATTCGCTATCACCAATCACAGGCATTATTGACACAGAAATCCCGTCCTAGATTAAGTCCCTTTGCCCTCTCAAGATCATCTTTGCTCTTAAAAGCACTTTAAACATGACAATAAACAACGCAATGTATACAGTTTTCAGAGAAAGAACGGGTATGTATCTCCCCTGATCTCGCCATACACGAACCCCTCCGCTATCTCGCACTGAATGCAGTGCTGCGTTCGGATTAGCTGCGGAGAACTTGGGGGCTCACCAGTGCGCCTTCAGGACTTGGGATTTCTGTTGCACTATTGCCTATGCACCAATGCACACCCCGCGAGAACTTTGGTTCTCCAGGTCGTATGCTTTGCGCATCTTTTGCTCATGTCTTATTATTCCAGCGATTTGCTCGACGACGCCACAGCAGCATATTGCTGTTTTGGCAACGTACTCGCCTGAGCCGCCGCTGTCGTGCTAATGGCAGGATTGTTCACGCTTGATTATTTACCAATATCCTCAAGTGAATTAAGGTTTTTGTGACGCAGACATTCGGCAGATACTAGTAGTTAATGGTGGATGCATTAATGAGATGCATCCGCCACCTGCACGCTCGGCTGACTGCGCCAATGGGGCTGCCTTTGATGTGAACATTCCGGACTGATAATTTACTGTATCGCTTTCCCTTCCACGACCTGTACATCATGGGATGGGAGCAAGAAGAACGTAATTATGGATCATATGGCATATAAAATCAGGAATGCCAGTTCCCAGCATACTTGGATAAATATATCGGTTTAGACTTGCGTGTGGCAAATGTGCGTAACTGTTATATCTAGAAAAAAACATCTTTTATAGGTCATTCATATTGGTTTCTGAGGAAAAAGTTATATTTTTTAATTTCTGTTTTGCATCTCATCTGCAGTGCATTGCAAAAAGCCTGACGGGTAATGGAGCAGGTCTGTAGTGCGTAATTATGCAACAATGGCCAAAGTGCATTGCATTGCGACAGGTCTTAAGTGCATTGCAACAGGTCTGAAGTGCATTGCAACAGGTCTGAAGTGCATTGCAACAGGTCTGAAGTGCATTGCAACAGATCTGAAGTGCATTGCAACAGATCTGAAGTGCATTGCAACAGGTCTGAAGTGCGTTGCAGCAGGTCTGAAGTGCATTGCAACCTCGCCTGAAGTGCATTGCAACATGTTCGGAGTACATTGCAACATGGCCGGATTGTATTGGAACATGTCTGGTGAGGTTTAACCAGACCTTGTGCAGTGGTCGGGACACTGCTAGCGCTTACGGCAAGAATCGTTAACCTATTGCGTTAGTCCACATGGTCATGGGGGCAGCACTCCAGGTGTAGCTACTACCGTAACTTTTATTCATACCTTAATCACTCGCTCAATACATTAGTTGATATTCCTTTATTTTGCTGTTCGTAGAATTTCCTAATAGCATCATAGTGACGTACGCCGTCAATGAATCTTATAAAGTTTCGCTATTTCGCTTTGTTGCGCGAATACTACGGATACAAATAGCACATGTACGCATGAGATAACTGTGTATTTATTATGTGATTGCAGGCGGTACGTTTCTCTCGCCAGTAGAATTGAAATGTTGTGAGTAGGACAGTTTGTCTAAATATCTAAGTGGAGGAAGCGAGTACGTCTTTCGCTAGAAGTATTGTAATGTTGTTAGTGGGTCAGTCGATGTAAACACCGAGTGGAATCTAGCAAGTACATCAATCACCAGCACTGTCCTATTACAGCTGACCTTCGCCTCTCATCTCACTTAGTGGCTCATCTCGTTCAGGCAAGTCTCGCGAGATTTGGCGAGACTGCCATTTAACTATTTTAGTGCGCGATTTAATCCAATGACGAGTTTAATCGCTCGCTCTTAATGCGTACATCGTGACCTCAACTGACTTAATCCTTGGCGTGATTCCCTAAAGTTTTACTTAACTGCGCACCAGAATAACTAATTGTAGGAGATATAGGCCATAAACGCAGTCGGCTGCTGGCATGTTTGCGCTGCGTGTGTCTGGCCAGTATCAGACTGCAACATTCCCTCCTCCCCCATTGCCAATCCTTAAAGTGGGATCCACAGCATCATTGCTTTCATTTTTCCCGATTTAAACAAATATCATGCCACACACACACCCAAACACACACACACACACACACACACACACACACACATATATATATATATATATATATATATATATATATATATATATATATATATATATATATATATATATATATATATATATATATATATATATATATATATATATATATATATGTATATACACACACACATATATATATATATATATATATATATATATATATATATATATATATATATATATATATATATATATATAAATATATATATATATATATATATATATATATGTGTGTGTGTGTGTGTGTGTGTGTGTGTGTGTCTGTGTTTGTAGCAACACTAACCTAGATAAACGTACATGCATATACTAGTATTCGTGAGAAATGATCACATCCATTATTTGAACTAGTTCGCCATTCTAATATCTACAAGGCTCGAATACTAAGCAAATGGTTACCAAAATGTCGTGCTCGATTGAATTGTAACTTTGGTAAATTGTATGACTATGGTGGAGCAAAGCTACAGTACAGACATCTAATTCCTGCACCAGTCGACCGGACGTCTGCTAGTGCCTGGTTGTATAAAACCCCATGGATAACATGTCGAAAAATAACCTAAGCACATCAATGACCTTAACGTAGCCTTCTAATAATAATAATCTACGTTCAATTTTGAGGTAATCCATGCATCCATGTCCATGAATCTGGGTGCCAGTCGTGTAGTTTGCCCGGGCTGCCCACGCATTTAGTGCCGGAATTAAATGTCGGCACTGTATACACAAATACCAAACATAAACGACTTGATACTGAATTTTGGCCAATAATTCCCATTACATTTTGGCATCAGGCATTTATAGGCAAAATTACAAATTTATGGGCAAAATTATAATTTGGACACATGACGAATTAAATCTCGTATAGGCTATGTAGTTAAACATCATTTTGAAAATCAAACACACTTGTATTGGTCACAGATAGCATGCTGGTGGCGCTTATACCTGGCGCCAATTATTTTGTGAATAAAGTGAATAATTAATATCACACTCGGACATGTGCCAGGGACCATTATCTGTCCATGTCCAACAGGGCGAGCCTGTTCTGGGGCGAAGGAAAAGTTATCTATTGTATAAAATATACTGTCCATCTATATTGAATGCATTCTTCTTACAACACGTGCCATTTACCGTCAAACATTTCTTGCGCATGCTGCCAGTTCTTGTAGTTTTATTCACAATAGCTCTAATCCTACATACGTATAGTGCTAGTTAGAGGGGGTTCAGAATTTCTCATTCCAAAGCGCTAGCTGTTTTCTTTCAACATTCGTAACTATTTTGCACGCCGCTTAAGATAATTCTATATGAAATAACTCTTTTTGTTAAAGATATAAAATAAAACTTTTTTATGAAAAGCGGAAATAACAATGAAAGGCCGGAAATATAAATACATATATGGTATGTTGTATCATCGGAAGAACTGACTGCAATTCTAAACTTTGTTTTAACGAAGTATATGGTCTAAAAGCATAATTGCACACACGACTTTGCACACGTGGTCTAAAATGTGCATGCACCGGAAATAAGATAACCGTCTAGTTAGAATGTTGCGAGCTAGTGTTTATGAGGAAGGCCTTCGGTGGCGTCTTGCCAGGGAAGTATATCCCGGGGATGAAAATGCCACGTTGTGTTGCTGTTATGTCAGAATCAATTAATCACCCATCCTATATATCTTGATATGATACATCTCTCAGCCGCGAACACCGGGGCAGGTCTAGACTATTCCTGGCTACTGACAGTCCTGGCATTTATGCTGGCGACAACCTTTACTTTCCTTTGATATTAACTATTTAAAAGTAGCCGGTTCCTTAAGAGGGCATTCCTCGGTCACTGAGGAGACAAAGTCGTTTGAATGTTAAACGAAACAGGAAGAGGAAAATACTTCCGTGTCAATGTATCATTGGCCTGACAGGCATTCTCCTCGTTATAAGTCATTCATCTTGTTTGCTTCGTCTTTTACCCTTCGAAGGGGGGGGGGGGGTATATATTACACGATTCACACTATGCACTATGGTATAACTCCTCGACGTTCGAAATTCAATTACGTGCACTCTTTGTGTCGTATTCGGGCAGACCACTTGTACGTGGTAGGGGAAACCTGAGTACCCTGTAAAACGACCCCTAAATCCTAGGTCAGTGACAACTCTCTCACATACCCCAATGCACAGCGAGCAATCGTAGAGCTATGCATTTAGACACAGATACATTGGCTATTAACCAGCCTTACTCTGTATAAACCTATGGACAGAGCTACAATGTGCTGGCCATCGTAGTGGGACGTAATAATTTCGTCACCTTTCGTGTTATGTTTAGGCTAATTCCTGCCTAGCCAGGCGTACGTTGAGGAAGAAACCGAAATACCCGTGTTAAGTCATCGCGTAACACAAAGTCACTGACAACCTTCTCGCATGCCCATGGTAACAGCGAGCAGTCGTAGAACAATGCATTTAGATTGTACAGCCTGGGTAGACAAATAAGCTCCTAGTCCATGATTTCATTGAATTATGCTTATTCTGTTCTGGTCCCTATCATTTGATTACTGTCTAAGTGTTAGTTCCAATGGCTGGTGATGGATGGCACCAAGGTTGGTCACACTGGTAAGTCAGAATAAAGAAATCCAAATGGACCCTTAGCTGGCCGCCCGCTGAGCCAATATAGAACTAAGTATGGATAGACATATTAGAATAGTAAGTTATTAAAGAAGTGAAAAAGAATCTTGGCCTAGGACTAGGCTAAGCATTGGGCCACTACAGTGCAGACATTTAGTTCTTGCACCAGTCCACCGGACGTATGCCAGTGCAAGGTTGCACAAACACCCGTGGATAACATGTCAAAAGAATAAGCCAAGCACATCAATGACCCACGTAGCTTGTGAATCATAGTTACGGTCAGTTGTGAGGTCATCCTTGCATCCATGCCCAGAAAACTGGCTGGCAATCGGGCGTGCGTCCGTGTATTGTGCCCGGATTGGCCCCACATTTAGTGCAGGAATTACATGTCGGCACTGTAACTTGTCCTACTCTGTGACCTATAGCTGGAGGTGGCATGGTGCTACTAGCCATGGCAGTGGGACGTAATATTGGCAGCGCTGGGGCTGTGAGGTAATAGATCGAGGAATGAGATTAAGGTAGCCGCTGCTTAATAGCCACTCCACTAGCATCACTAGGACATCCAATGCTCCCTCAAATGATACCATTAACTCTCTCTGTAAGCCAGGAGAGATCAGAGGAGGCTATCTTAACCCACCAACCCAACCCCCACCGCCACACCCCGGGGGGGGGGGGGGGGGGGGGTATCAGGTGGGTGTCACTGGAGAAACTGGATGATGTGCTAGGGTTAAAGATTGTTCATGTAGGAGGAATCATAACGGGAATTGGGACCAATCAGGGCTCTCGTATCATTTATATGGCAGAGAAACCCGATCGCCAGCATCAGTTGAGCATGCGCAGAGCACGACCTTTTGGCTATTTGTTGAGGCTAGCCTGTTTAGGTGGATCGGCTGGTTTCATATCCACTTGTTTTTATTTATCTAAGGCCAAAGTAAAACAAAGCTACAGACTAGTTTTGCTCTGTTGATCCTATGGCTCTCTACATCTGGAATCTACAAGTTGTCTTGGAATATGACATTCTGTGATATCAGGAAGTATCATCTATTGTTCCTGGTGATACACAAGGAATATTCTCAAAGAAATACATAGGGCCAAATACAGGTGAACTTGGATATGACGGACTCAATGGGACCAGGAAAATTGGTCCGTCATATGCAAAATCCGTCGTATACATATGACGAATACTTGATATGCATCGGACTGGGACCAAGCATATCGTCCATCATATGCAAAAATCCGTCGTACAGTGGTCCGTCATATCCAGGTTCACCTGTAGTTGAAATATGCGAGGAAAGGTGTCGCTATATGAGTTATTTCCAATCTTGTCAGAGCGGACTGATTGTGCACCCAAGTTGCAAATGGGTTAGGAAAGCGATACGCGTTTCCTCTACCCCTCAGACCAACCCCTCTTGCTAAAAATAATCCGCCCCTCAGGACTACCCCTCAAGCTAAATGAGCGATCCTCCAGCTAGGGGAGGAGGGGGGGGGGGGGGGTGGATAGTTCAGGCTTCCTCAATGTATATAAAGTCGTGTTGGTGCATTTCCCCTCATACAAAACCTTAATGAGTTACCGCAGTGAACAGGCCTGCTAAATGAATTGGTGGTGCTCTTAAAGACGAGACTCATTTGCAACTTGTTTACAGATACTTAAAGCCAACTGTCGCCCGCATTGCGGCGGCCAGCGGGCAGCTAGGGATGAGATACAGTGATTGATGTCTCTTAATCACCAGCTGTTAGACCATCTCTCTCTGTACACACACCTACACACACACACACACACACACACATCCACACACACACATACACACACATAGCCACACACACACACACACACTAGACTAGCTCCTAGTCTATAATTTCATTAAATTATGCTTTTCTCTTTTCTGGTCCCTATCAATTGCTTAATGTCTAGGTGTTGGTTCCTGTGGCTGATGATAGGTGGCACCAAGGGTGGTCACACTGGTCAGTCAGAATCAAGAGACTGGAACAATCTTACTGTGGGCCAACTGGTGAGCAATTTAAGAACTAAACCAGGGTAGACACAGTTTAGAGTTGGTAAAGTTTTCATGGAAAATATATGGAAATAAAAAAGGACTAGGCTACTTACTCACGTGTGTGCGAACACCTCGGCGTATTAGGCCCAGATGTGCCACCGTCTGTACACCAAAACACAGCCACCTACACACGTGTTGGCGATTTCATAGAAATACATCTACTACTTAAAGGAACACCTGGGTTTGTTATGACCAGATGTCCCACCATCCCTCTGTACACCAAAACACAGATAACTGCGTATAGTATAGTACATGGAGGGGGATATCGATAGGAATTGATATCCTCATTAAAGGAACACCTCGACTCATCGTGACCAGATGTTCTACCGTCGCTCTATACACGTCCACATCCACCTCCGTATAGTACATGGAGGTTTATTTCCATGGTAATTAATATAGCTCTTAAGGGAACACCTCGGATTATTGTGACCAGATGTCCCATCGTTCCTGTGTACACACGTCCAAAGACACGCAGTTGCATGGTGAAGTCTTACAGGGCGGCTGTTGTTGTTGTTGTTGTTGTTTGAGATCCGTAACCACATTGTTCCCACGGGGTCGACTCCCGAAGGAGGACCTACGGAGGTCTCCCCTACCACCCAGGCCACTCGTCACCCCCGGGCCTTATTTACCTCTCTGTTCCCTCTCCCCCCGTACTATTGTCGTGCATCCTGCATCCGGTCAGTACCCCCCCCCCCCCCCCTGTACTCCCGTCCTGTACATATATCCTACCAAGTCTTTGGTCTGTTTCTTCCTTGTCTTCTTGTCTTACACATATATTCAACCCCACAAAAGAAGAACCCCTCAACAAACATCAAACCCCACACACAAACTGTGTTAATTTATTATTTCAATAACCGAACAATAAACAGTAAAGCTCCACTTCGTCTCTCCTCCTGTGTCCTCCGTGCCTACCTGTTTCGGTGCCTCTCCCTTACACCATCGACTCTCTTCCCCTTTGCCGTTTAGTCTGAATCAACAACTGTGTTAGATAAAAGGAACATAACATATATGTAAACGGGCACACCCCTATCGCTTCTCCTCTTCTCTCTTTTTCATCATCTTCCTCACCCCATCTCCCACTGTCCTTGCTAGTACTTCTGATGGCTCCCCGACTAAACCCACTATCTCCTTCAGTTGTTCTCCTTCTTCTTTGCCCCCCCCAAACTTCCCATCTTTCTTCCCCCCATATTCGCCTTACCTTCCCCAACATTATGTTTCTCTCTACTCTGTATGTAGTATGGAAATCCGGTTTCTTAAAGGTACACCTCGGTTCAAATTGTCCAAATGGGCTATCGTGTTACGTCAAACAAGTCAACCGAGTGCGGCACGTACGGTAGAGTTTGGTATACAATAAAAGCTTCGGATAACGAATTGGATGATGGATCTTATGTGAATTTCATATGATTTTATTCGACCTCATTTAAAAGTCATTGGATATAATAAAACCTAGATAACAGACTGTTTGCTGATTAAGCCTTCATGCACATCGATCATTTACAAGCTGCTACTAATTGTTTGTGCCTGGGTGATTGCGTATCTGATTGTATTTACAGGAAATATGTTAACATGTATTCTCCCTGTACTACTAGTCTATGGTATCGATCAGACAACTAACCTTTGATCGCGGATAGTTTGATAATTGCGCATGGTTGGTACAATGTGCAATGTTAAGAGAAATTCGCTCCAGTGCGCATGCTTCAGCGATATCGCAGCAGTGGACATCGTCTAAGCCAAATGTCAGAGGACACACTAAGGGGACTCGATCCGAGGCAGCTACGCACAGAGCCAATATGTCATACGAAATTTCGAAATTCGATTTTTCGTCACTTTTTCTGCCATGTTGCGACGAAGTCGTGACTAGCCAGTTGTAGCATGGAGGGAAACCAATATGTATATATATAGTATGTATATATATATATATATAATATATATATATATATATATATATATATATATATATATATATATAATATATATATATATATATATACAATGTATATATATATATATATATATATATATATATATATATATATATACATATATTATTATATGTATATATATATATATATTATATATATATATATATATATATATATATATATATATATATATATATAGTTATATGTGTATATATATATATATATATATATATGTGTATATGGATATATGTGTTTGTACCACAGTTGCTTGCCTTCCACCAATCCGAGGCCTCGAAAAGTGTAGGGTTATAGGACATAACCCACACTTTTCAAGCCTTTGTTCCCTAAGCTGCCTAAAACCAAAGGTGTTACCCAAGGGTATAATTTTCTCGGCCTGTGATTGGTGGAAGGCAGTCAACTGTGGTACAAGCCACTTAGACTCCTCGGAAGCTGTGGTGTATGGGAGTACCCTCGGGGTTACTCGGCTACGCCTCGTAACACCTTGGGGTGAAATCCCATACACCATAGCTTCCTTGGGGTCTATCTATCACATATATATATATATATATATATATATATATATATATAATATATATATATATATATATAAATGAGTATAATAGTAGATAGTAGTATTAGATATGGTTATATATATATAGTAGTATAAATATAGTATATATATATATATATATATATATATATATATATTTATATATGTATATATATATATATATATGTATATATATATATATATATATATATATATATATATATATATATATATATATACATATATAATATACTACTATCTATGACTTACTCGTACTAGACACTATATAATGTGTAATATTTATGTCATATATATATCACACGACACATCTTACCACTCACTCATGTACACACTATACCTAGGACAGGTTCGTAAGCCGCTGTCTCCTCGACCACTCTGTGCACTGGCTGTGTTCCGGATTCGGATTAGCGAATCAATAGTCAACTGGATACCACATGTAGATTAAAGGATAAAGGGGCTTGTAGATCAATGCCTTGTCTGTCTTGTGGACGTGTGCTGGTTTCACTCACGCCATTTAATACCGCACTCAGTCACTAGTGGGGCCAGCAGTGGCTGACTTTGGCGATAGTATATAGTAGTAGTATATATAGTATGAGAGTAGTAGTAGATATATAGATATATATATATATATATATATATATTATATATATATATATATATATATATAGTATAAGTATATATATATATAGATATATATATATATATATAAACAATAATGTGCCATATATTAGCCTAAAGCATTTTATGGGGGCAAGGAATGCCATCATTTTCTTAGATTTCAATAGGGGTTTTAAACTTTAACTTCCGGGTCCCAAGGCCTCTCATTTTGGTCCATTAAAATAGAGAGACATGGTTCATTATGGCTTTGAAACACTTTATGAAGCACTGTATGTGCTAGGTATTGCCCTCGCCTGTAAAGTTGGCTGACATGCGCAGTTGTCATCTGGCATGCATGTTCCTCATCTGGTAGGAGATGAAGAAACATGAGTTACATGTTATAGATTGTTCTGCTGTGTAATTCTGGCACTAATGCGAAGAGGGCCGCCCACATAGCCAAGCGATCTAACACATTCCACAATGACTGCAGGCGATATTCTGCTTACGATTCTGGTGTCCGAAGCCGTATGCTGCTGGCGCCCTAATGTGGCCAATACGAAATGATGCAAAAAACTGAAGAATGACTGGGACTTGGCGTATGGATACTCATCTGAGAGTACTCAGTGCGTGCTATCCAATGAATACCAAGATGATAAGGTTTATATGGTTATCAAAAATCGTTGCGTTCTTGTGCTTTAGAAAAAAGTAGACTTAGCATTGGAAGGGTTAATTACTGAATTCCAAAGTTTATTTATCATCACTTTTCCTGTCTTATAAGGCAAAGCGTAAGTTGTGGATGCAACCGGAGTACCCGGCCGGGGAAAATCAACAGCTTATCCCCAAGTCACTGGCAACTTACTCACATTTTGCCAGCTGGATGCTAACCCAGCAAGTGGTAATGGACAGCAATCGTTCAGTGATTAGGCACTCAGCTCTCATGGCAGGCCCATCCTCGCCACATTACTACAGTACAGGCATTCAATTCCTGCACCAGTTGACCATACGTCTACCAGTGCCTGGTTGTACAAGCACCCATGGATAACATGTCCAAAAGATATGCCAAGCACATCAATGGCCTAACCTATAACTTGGTGGCAATCGGGCGCGCAGTCGTGTTTAATGCCTTGGCTACCCACATATTTAGTGCAGGAATTAAATATCGGCACTGTTTGCCGAGTTACTTTTCAGAGTGCTGATGAGCAACAGAATCAGCAATATTTGTCTAAGTCTATTCGATATTAACTGATTCTGTCTGTCGCTTTACTTGTTACTAATATCTCCTTCATTATGGCCTTATCAGAATATAGCATTGCAATTTCCGCTCACGCTATTAGTATAAGGAGTGTATATCTAGAGTGACAGACAGTGTATAGATATGTACATCAATGCCCGATAGGATACAATGCCATGCAATATCTATAGCCTACGCTTGGCGTCAGATGTAGATAAGTGGTTTGTTTTTATGTGAAGGGCGAGTACGTAATTGTATTGACTATCCATGGCGAGGCAAGAAAAAAGATCAAACAACATGCTGCTATTGCAGATCAATACCAGGGCGACTGGCAGCCAAAATCTCTCCGCAACATGTCTGCCTTGATACTATCAGCCTGGTCTACGGGGACCACTTTCCATCAGTCCGAGTATCGGCGGGAGCAAGGGGTGTAGCTGTAATGTGTTCAATGTTGGCCGGAATCCACCAGCTAACTTCACATCCTATTACAGCATCCTATTACAATGTGCTACCTACTAGACTAACTACAAGTGTGTGTTGTATACTCATAAGCATGTGAGAAAGTTGTCAGTGATCTGGGGTCAGGCCTTGCACACGTCACTTTTTCTGTCATATTTAGGCTTCTTCGCTAGCCAGTTGTAAGTAGTGGAGAAAGCCGGAGTACCCGGTAAAACCACCGCCCAACACCAAGTCACTGGCAACTTGATCACATGCCCCTGCCAGGATTCGAGCCCAGACAGCGATTAGAGACAGCGAGTAGTCAGTGGCAACGCTTTGGACATCTTGGCCATCAGGGCAGGCCCTTTGTATGCTGTACAGCCAGGCACCACAACTCCAAGTTCACACATATAATTAGGTTGCCTTATTTTAGACTATCTATTGTACAAACTTTTAAATGAAACCTGTAATAACACATTACCTCACACCTTATTACAGAGGTGTCATTTGTGAAGAACTAACTTTGGAGAGAGTTTAGTATTGGTACACCTTTCAGATCAGATACTAAAGAAGATATGAAAGTAATGCATGACCCTATGACTGCAATAGCCGAATGTTTTCCCCAGATTGCGCTTACCCTATATAGAGTTTTACAAAAAGTATTCAGAAGCGAAGGACTTGGATCACGGGCTGCCCCCATGGCCGCGTTGTTTGGTGTATTGCATTCCTGCAGGAGACCGTCTTTGAACAAATGGAAATTTGTCAAATAGTTGAAATAAATTGATGATTTCCCTGGGAACTCATATTTCGTAAGAAAATGCTCTCTTTT
>OZ012696.1:35437270-35447270 GCA_963942565.1 Maea johnstoni
CTTATAAGGCAAAGCGTAAGTTGTGGATGCAACCGGAGTACCCAGCGAAAATCAACAGCTTATCCTCAAGTCACTGGCAACTTACTCACATGTTGCCAGCTGGATGCTTACCCAGCAAGTGGTATGGAACAGCAATCGTTCAGTGATTAGGCACTCAGCTCTCATGGCAGGCCCGTCTTCGCCACATAACTACAGTACATGCATTCAATTCCTGCACCAGTCGACCGTACGTCTGCCAGTGCCTGGTTGTACAAGCACCCTTGGATAACATGTCCAAAAGATATGCCAAGCACATTAATGGCCTACGTAGCTTGCGAAGCAAAGTGTGAGGTCATCAACGCGTAGATTCCTATAACTTGGTGGCAATCGGGCGCGCAGTCGTGTTTAATGCCTTGGCTACCCACATATTTCGTGCAGGAATTAAATATCGGCATTGTTTGACGAGTTACTTTTCAGAGTGCTGATGAGCAACAGAATCAGCAATATTTGTCTTAGTCTATTCGATATTAACTGATTCTGCCTGTCACTTTACTTGTTACTAATATCTCCTTCATTATGGCCTTATCAGAATATAGCATTGCAATTTCCGCTCACGCTATTAGTATAAGGTGTGTATATCTAGAGTGACAGACAGTGTATAGATATGTACGTCAACGCCCGATAGGATACAATGCCATGCAATATCTATACCCTACGCTTGGCGTCAGATGTAGATAAGTGGTTTGTTTTTATGAGAAGGGCGAGTACGTAATTGTATTGACTATCCATGGCGAGGCAAGAAAAAAGATCAAACAACATGCTGCTATTGCAGATCAATACCAGGGCGACTGGCAGCCAAAATCTCTCCGCAACATGTCTGCCTTAATACTATCAGCATGGTCTACGGGGACCACTTTCCATCAGTCCGAGTACCGGCGGGAGCAAGGGGTGTAGATGTAATGTGTTCAATGTTGGCCGGAATCCACCAGCTAACTTCACATCCTATTACAGCCGACGTACAATGTGCTCCTAGGCTAGTTACAAGTGTGTGTTGTAAACTCATAAGCATGTGAGAAAGTTGCCAGTGATCTGACGTCACTTTTTCTGTCATATTTAGGCTTCTTCACTAGCCAGTTGTAAGTAGTGGAGAAACCCGGAGTACCCGGTAAAACCACCGCCCAACACCAAGTCACTGGCAACTTGATCACATGCCACTGCCGGGATTCGAGCCCAGACAGCGATAAGAGACAGCGAGTAGTCAGTGGCAACGCTTTGGACCTCTCGGCCAACAGGGAAGGCCCTTTGTAAGTTGTACAGCCAGGCACCACACTCCAAGTTCACACCATATAATTAGGTTGCCTTCTTTTAGACTATCTATTGTACAAGCTTTTTATGAAACCTGTAATAACACATAACCTCACACCTTATTACAGAGGTGTCATTTGTGAAGAACTAACTTTGGATAGAGTTTAGAATTGGTACACCTTTCAGATCAGATACTAAAGAAGATATGAAAGTAATGCTTGACCCATGACTGCACTAGCCCAATGTTTTCCCCTGATTGCGCTTACCCTATATAGAGTTTTGCAAAACGTATTCAGAAGCGAAGTACTTGGATCACGGGCTGCCCCCATGGCCGCGTTGTTTGGTGTATTGCATTCCTGCTGGAGACCGTCTTTGAACAAATGGAAATTTGTCAAATAGTTGGGATAAATTGATGATTTCCCTGGAACTCATATTTCGTAAGAAAATGCTCTCTTTTGCACAGAATAATTTCACAATCTGATACCCAGGCAACATTCAGAAATCTCATTCCTTCTCAATGTATGTCACTGTGGGCTAGAGGTGTCAGGTGAATGCTACCTCTACGACTCCCTCAAATGGCAATTGTGTGAACTAAATTACCAAATAGTAGGCCATATTCCTTTATGTGGGTGTGAGTATATATATATATATATATATATATATATATATATATATATATATATATATATATATATATATATATATATAATATATATATATATATATATACATATATATATATATATATATATGTTTATATATATATATATATATATATATATATATATATATATATATATATAAATATATATATATATATATATATATATATATATATATATATATATGTATATATATATATATATGGTCAGTGGTACACTTAATAATTCAAATTTCCATAGTTTCAAATCGTATTGGATATTTGGAATTTTGGGTATATTTTCAAAGTTTCAAACTTCGAAACCGTATTAGAAATTTGAAACTTTGGTTAAAGTTTCAAAGTTTCAAACTTCCATACTTTCAAATATCCAAATTTTCAAACTTCCAAAACGTGTTTGAAGTTTGAAACTTTGGTCAAAGTTTCAAAGTTTCAAAGTTCCATACTTTCAAATATCCAAACTTTCAAACTTCCAAAACGTGTTGGAAGTTTGAAAGTTTGACATGGAACGTTTAATAATGTAAACTGTGAAACTTTCAAATATACGGTGATCGGGCTGCTAATAGAAGCTGCCTTAAGTTGCAAACACGACCCGCATTTCGTCATTGTTATTATTTATCATCAAGACGATGTTCTCATTAAGGCTATGAAACACGCGTTTCTTAATTTCCTATATCTTCAAATATTGCAATTATTGATATTGATTTGCTTAAACTGTTATTGACGCTAATGAACATGAAAAGTGGAGCGACCTAATTGTCCATTCTATTATTAGAAACGGCAGCTTCTAAAATGCGGAACCGGAATGTATGTAAAACTCGTGCCCATATGATGGACCATGAGTGAAGGAGGGAACAATGAAATTTATTTTCAAGACCGTCTTTTTGGGAGGGTAAATAGAACTTGTTCCCGACTTAACCGACCATCCTAGTGGATGAATATCGATCAATATACATTATCTATCTACCTTTCTGTCTGTCTGTCTGTATTACTGTCTATCTATATATATATATATATACTATCTATCAATCTATCTATCTTTTTATGTGTGAGAGCCTTAGATAAATAAAATTATTTTCTGTGTCTAATGTGAGAGCATCCAAACACACACACACACATAAATGTATGTATGTGTGTGTGTGTGTGCGTATGTGTGCGTATATAGATAGGTAGATAGAGAAATACGGAAAGACAGGCAGATGTGATTATATACTTCATTGGTTCCATCATAACGTAGTTTATGAACCAAATCAGGAACGCACACACACGCATGCATTCACGCCCGCGCACAGTCATTTATATACCACCCCTCTAGGGGGAGGAAAATAACACTGTTTTACCGGTAGGGTAAATAAAACTTTATTTCTTGGAGACCACTCCAGAGGAAGGGTAAATAAAACACATACGCACGCACACACATACATGCATACATACATATATGTCTATGTGTGTGTGTTTGGATGCTCTCACTTTATATGAAGAACAACATTTTATTTATATAAGGCTCTCACACATGAATAGATAGAAAGATTGATTGCTAGATAGTAGATAGATATATAGATAGACAGAAATACAGACAGACAGGTTAGATAGATGATATATATTGATAGATACCTATTCACTAGAGTGGTCGGGTAAGTCGGGAACAAATAAAGTTTTTTTTATCCTGCCTATGGGTTAGTCGGGAACAAATAAAGTTCTATTTACCCTCCCCAAAAGAAGGTCTTGAAATTAAAGTTCTTTATTTGCTCTTTCACACTTGGTCCATCATATCGACACGAGTTTTACATAATTCCAGTTCCGCATTTTAGAAGCTGCCGTTCTAATAATAGATTAGACAAGTGGGTCATTCTTGCTGCTTTGCGAAAATTATCCTTTTTTCTTATAATTGGCAATTTCCTTTGAAAAGTAACATTTGATATTGTTTTGATATTATTGATATTATACAATGTATAATATATCAACATAACATTGTAACAGAACTACTTGCGTACCGCTAGGAAAGGTTTGGAAATTTGATTTATTAAGTGTGCCACTCTGCGGCTTTTCTAAACATGCAATAGTATAAATGTGTAAAGACTTTTGGAAGTTTGAAAGTATGGAAATACGGCTGTAATCTCATATATTCAAACCCGTTTGAAAGTACGGAAGTTTGGATATATGGAAGTTTGAAAGTTTGAAAATACAGATATTTGAAAATTTGAACATTTGAAAGTTTGAATTATTAAGCGTACCACGGACCATATATATATATATATATATATATATATATATATATATATATATATATATATATATGTATATATATATATATATATATATATATATATATATATATATATATATATATATATATATATATATATATATATATATATATATATGTATATATATATGTATATATATATATATATATATATATATATATATATATATATATATATATATATATATATATATATATATATATAGGCTGCGGCAATGCTTGAGATATCCCTTTCCTCCTTCCTGGCGTCCCTCCATCACTCCCAAAGCAATGATGAGCATGCTGATTGCTTAACGATGGACCGGCAGCATCATCATTTCTCGCCCGAGGAGTTCACGGGCCGACAAGATCAGCAAATAAAGATGTCCTGTCACCGATACCATAGACTGATACAGAACACCGCCTATACCACACGCTCCCTCGCCCTCCACGCTAAAGCCATGGACATCTGGATAGCCTGACTCACAGACTGCCTTCGGGCGGTTTATGATCGGCCTGAAGAAAATAGAGCATGCCTATTGGCTGCTAGCCGGGTATATCAGTTGATCTGCTGCTGTGACTCGTCACCCAGATTCAGTAGCGACATCTGCAGGCTACGAGTCCGTGTGGTTTTGGTCTATGTTTATGGGTAGATGCAATGCCTTATGCTAGGAACTTTGCTCAGTGGTAATTCAACTACGTATGCAATCCCCTTATGTGGTAATGGTATAAACGATGAGCCCAGATTCCCAGCCATGACAGACTAGGATGTATACCTGCGGTCATTGACATTTAGGATACGATTAAAAAATATAACACTAATGGCCGTATGGACCAGCCCTACTAAACCCTTAAGCACTACTTACCAGCCCTGTAAGTTGTATGACTTAGGTACTGTATTGCGCGCACTAAACGGTAAGTGCTACTTAAACGAGCAGTAAATCGCCTGTAATTCTTTGGTTGGTCTAAAGGTGACCCTAACTAAAACTTTCCCACTACATTGCATCTTTCCTGAGGCATGTGAGAATATTGCCTGTTTCTTGGGGTTAGGAAGTGGTTTTCTCGACCTTCTAAAACTAGCATATCAGCCCGGGAAAAGTCGAACTTGTGAGTTGAGAGTTGAGAGAAAGCGAACAGTTAGCGTCAATGCATTCGACCACTCGGCCATCAGGGCAGCCCCTTCCCTGCTAGGTCAGCGGCCTACCAGTGGCATCTGTAATGACTGCACGGTCTGGCAACTTTGAATATAACTATCATTTTAGTCATATTTGTCCGGGGATGAGTCCCTCCTCAGGCACATGTGAATTTGCCATAGATTGCAAGAAACATTTTTAGCCTTGAAAGAAAATGAGGCAAGTGTATGTTGGAGCCAACTGGAACAACAGTTTTAGCCAGATATGTCTCGCACAATCAATTGGGTCTGTCTAGATATTCACATAAAACAGACCATAGGCGAAAGCCTATGGTTCTTACAATGCTTTTGCAATAAGCTTATTATTGTGGGACGTAATTAAATTCGTATTGCAACACATTCTTACAACTATTTTGTGATCGATTTTATAGTATATTTCCAAGTTATTTTCCTATGTGCCATAGATACAGACGGTACTTCTCGAGGAGACCATTAGACCTAAACGAGTGACCAGGCGATATTCAGTAGATGATGTTATAAAGGGATGCATTTTACTCTAAATTGTTTTCACAAAAACCCTGACTTTTGTATAGGCACTCTGTACTTGGTAAGCATTTCATTACAGCACAGTTCATTTTGGGTCTATATATCAATCACATCATATTCTAGTCACTCTTTTCACAGCCAGTTGACCTTTTACTTTTTATTTGATTATTTTCCAATGGTATGGCCCAATCAACCGTGTATTATGTGGGGAATCTCTCCGTTCAACTCTTAAGCTGCTGGAGGCTAATTGTGCCAATACAAAGAAGGATAAATGACTTAAACCCTGGCACATGGGCATTCATCTGACAGTACTCAGCAAGAGCTAACTAATGGATACCAATATGGTAGGGTTTAGATGGTCTTTTTAAAGTATTTTCATCCTTGTGCTATGGACGTAAGTAACGTCAGCATTGAAAGGGTTAAGTAATGAACAGCACTAGCGCCTGTTCACCGTTCTTTTGCCGCTCTTGTAATCGTCTGCGCTTACGGGGAGGCAGACGATCATTCCGGCCGCGTGCTTGGATTATGGAATAGCTCCCCCGGGATCCCCACAGCATCACATGAAGCAGCAGCCCAGAGCGTTGCAGAAGCGCTGTTAGGAGCAATTGATCCCGCCGAGGAAACCAATTCTATTAGCCGATGTCAATCAAGTCTTTAGAGGCATTTAGTTATTTAGTTTTTGTCTTAACTTTTTCTGCTATGATCTTATAGGTCAGATAAATTCAACCTTTCCGCTGATAGGCAAAATGGGCAGAAGTGGGAGTTGGAATATATATTATGAGCAGTTAGTCCGGCATAGAAAATCGATGATAGTAGCTATCACGTCTGCAGAAGAATTGAGTCGTTTGGAGTATCTGTTATGAAGTCGTAATGGATTCGTCCTTTTCCTTAAAGTGTAAGTTCACCTTCAAAATTAAAAAAGATATGTTGTAGAGCTCCATCTCACCTTTCATAGGACACCTTGATTACAATTGTACTCAGAACATAAACTGAGATAATACCCTTTAAAGGTAGCTTTATGGGGGCTGCCATGTTTGTTTAGAGGGACCCTAATTAGTGATGCTAATTAGATGCGTGTGATGCAGTGCTGTGACATCCTCAGAGGCTCAGTCAGTGAGATATGACAGCTAAGAGAAGGAGCTTAGAAGCTAGCTCCAGGTGACAGCTCCAAACCAGAGCACAAAGATGGTGAATTGTCAAGCTTTTGGATGCAACAATGATTCTAGAAAAGGAGGTTTTCCATATCTGCCTGTAAATCCACTAAGAATGAGGCACACAAATAGATGTTGTCCCCACGAATGTCTCTGCTTAAATGAATAAAATCCTTTACCTGTTGTAAATGAGTAATCAAGTCAATAGCTATTATGAATTAGTATTAAAATACCAATATTACAGTACAATTAGTAGGTGGTTTCTTGGCTTTCTGGTTTCATAATTGTAATTCATTTGCTTGTGGTTTCCTAACAGTAGCTAGCCTGACTGCAATTTGTAGTAGCTGTGCCCAGAGGATGTGTATTGCAGTTAATCTCCTGGGTATAAAGCTTAGGATACCAGAGTACATTGAATTCCTTTGAGAATAATGTGTATTGCAGTCAATTCCTTAGAGGCTAACGCTGACAATACACTCACAGCTTACAAATTGAAAACTTTCATCACAAGATTACAGTGTCTGAACATTGTAGGAAATAGTAAATGCCAGTCTATTTTATAAACAGGTAGAATTTCTTGAGCCCTAAAGCTCATCCATAACCCTTTTACTACAGGTCTCTTTCCCTCATTGCTTTTGCCAAACAGAACCTGGTATACCTCTAGAATAGACAGGTACACACTGAGACACAGTGCCTCTGTTTGTTGTCTGATACACCACTTTCCTCTTTGCAAATCATATACTTATAAGAGCATGTGCTAGTGTATTCAGTTCTGCAGAGCTCCAGAGCTCCAGCCTGCATGTAGCAGTGTGATGTCACTTCCTGTCTCTGATAAGCTCCAAGATGGTGCCTCCATGAACCAGCTGAGGCAGTGAATTTGCTGCATTTTGCAAGATACAAACTTGAATATCTCAGTCAATTTGCGGAGTACAATTATAATCAAGGTGTCCTGAGAAAGGTGACATTGAGCTCTACAACATATCTTTTTTAATTTTGAAGGTGAACTTACACTTTAAGAAGTCGTGGTGGATTCGTCCTTTTCCTTAAGAAGTCGTGGTGGATTCGCCCGTTTCCTTAAGAAGTCGTGGTGGATTCGCCCGTTTCCTTAAGAAGTCTTGGTTGATTCGCCCTTTTCCTTGAGAAGTCGTGGTGGATTCGTCCTTTTCCTTAAGAAGTCGTAATGGATTCGTCCTTTTCCTTAAGAAGTCGTAGTGGATTCGCCCGTTTCCTTGAGAAGTCGTGGTGGATTCGCCCTTTTCCGCGAGACTAGAGCAGGTGGCGGACAGTGGTTCAACATAGGCATGTGGTATGCACATGCCTATGTTGGTGGCAACTTTCAACGTATTCATAAACTAGACCAATAATTGAGAAATATTCAACCATTTTGCATACCTAAAAAGATACCTATCCACCTGGTGTAATAAAAGCAAACTAAATTGATCACACTTGCCACTTTGACACTTGCAGCGTGGACCAAATACATACAGTATGACAGCTTATATGTCGCTTACCATGGTTAGTAGTTTCCTCTTTTGTCTGCAGTGTTTTGGTTAATTTTCTACGCAAAAGTGTATATATGTATATATAATTTCGCATTGGACATGCAGTCAATAAAGAACCAATGCGATTCAAGTCTCTTAAAAGTTGACATTCCCTTCTTGGATGACCAAACAGCGCGGTGTAATTCCAGCAATGGAAGATAAGATGCACCACCTGGTAGTCCTATCCATAACGGTTTTGTCATACTCAAACCGATTCCTCATTCACCTGGTGAGATAAATGGGAACTAATTTGAACCCCTGATCACTTGGTGCCTGGTAACGGAAAACCTCGAAAACAGAAAACATACACATGCCTGCCTGCCTAGAGATCTAGGCTGGGGAGGTCGCTACTCGTGTTGCAGTTGTGAGTGAAGTGATGGAAGTGGGGGACGCCTGTGGGTGGGTTATATTTGGCACTGGAGGAGGGTCAGCAGCCCGAGTGATACCTTATCTGCGGACATGATAGCATCCAAGTATGATGTCAACTGCGAGCAGGGGCCGGACACTACTGCTGAGGCATCCTCATCCAGCATCATCGTCATGACAGCCGTCACATCACAGCCATCTAAGAACCGTCCCCTCCTCCCTCACCCCCACATTACTGGCCACTACCCTGACAGCTAAGTGGTCCAGGGCGTTGGTTCTACAGTACATATAAAAAGTCTTGAGTCTCTCAAACCGCGGTCACCGCGGTAAATAACTGGGGTTAGGTGAGCGGGCACCGCTCTTACCGCGCTGAGCCCACCGCCCACAGAATATCCATGTTCTGGAACCGAGCAGATATGTCCAGTGACCAGGGACGAGGTGTTCGCGGTAACCGCATTTACCGCATGTCCAGCAGGTTTTTAGTAGGTTTTCCAAGAAGAAAACTTTCACTATTCTAGTGTTAAGTATGACTTAATTAGGTGGCAAATATATTGATTTGTATTCTTGTTTACTCTAGGTACGCGCTAGGTAAACACTAGAGAGAATCCAGATGACCTGTAACATTGAAATATAATACGGACGCAGCCCTAAAGCATGGCTACAACACACTTTGTCTGTGCCGTTTTCTCGCTCTCCTCTTTTTTTCTGTCAACTTGCAGCAAGGTTGCGACCAGACGAGCAAGTTGTAGGAAGTGGAGGGAATTGAAGTACGATGTACACACACACACACACACACACACACACACACACACACACACACACATATATATATATATATATATATATATATATATATATATATATATATATATATATATATATATATATATATATATATATATATATATATATATATATATATATATATATATATATATATATATATTTATATATGCGAAGACGATGATGATGAAGTGCCTGTTATGATTGACTCTTCAACCATAAACAGATAATCATGATGATGATTTGATGTGCATGGCACGGAACTGTCCCATCTCTAGGCAAAATTATGATGACGGC
>OZ012696.1:35452270-35467403 GCA_963942565.1 Maea johnstoni
GCGTATTCGATGATCGACATTCGAGGTGTAGTGCTGTAACGACTAGGCTCTCAGAGCTACCCCCTACGAGTCGTGTTTGAGATTTGCGACCCCTAGGCATCTCATCCGTCACTAGGTGGATGCGAGACAGATCGCTGTCACGGAACCTCGCCACGAATTCAGGCTATGCGGCCGTGTCACGTGACCAGGTCGGCAGGGCAGGGTTTACGACCAAACAGAAGGCGGCGCGGGCCGGGTTCCGCCAGTCAACTTTGGCATATCGCAAAACAAACTCTAACCTCCACTTCCAATGTCGCCCCGACCATCAGTTACCTCAGACGTCTTTACGAGCCAGGGAAAACATTATCGTAGAACTTTTTCTGGCACATAATGATAATCTGTGGTTAGTTTGAAAGAGTTAAACAAATGCATCACTGTTCTGCCCTCAGTCATTTGCCAATGGAATGTACTTATCTAGTAAGAAATTTCCTAACAGCAAAAAAAATGAAACTTACCTTAAAGTATTCCAGCAAATCTTCTCTTGCTGAGGCAGCTACTTTTTTTTAAATTTCAAATTACACATGTGTGTAACAGGATTTTTATTTCTCCATAGTCATGTCAATAATAAAAAAAACAAGTAGAAAAAGTACAAAAAGTTGTAGGACATCTCATAAATACCAATACAATAATGTTGTTATTTTCACCGTGCTGTATGATATTTGAGTATGGCCTGTATATGGATGGTGCTCCAATATAGTAAGGTATGATATCATAATAGGTACCAGCTATTTTTGTGTTCTCTAAGGTCAATCAAAAAGGTGTTCCATACTTGTTCAAAAGTGTCTCCATTTCTTATGATAATTTCATGTAAACCTGAGGCAGCTACTTCATTTCACTTGACTACTCGCTATCTCTCACCACTGCCTGGCCTCTATTTCCAGGCGGGGTATGTGGAAAGGTTGCCAGTGACCAGGGGATAGACAATGGTTTTCGCTGGTACTCCCGTTTCCTTCAGCCAGTCACAACTGAGCAGCAATATGCCAGAAAAAGAGAAGAAAAATGAAATTCAAAATTCAAAATTTATTTCAATTGGCTGGTTACATTCCGCTTTCATAATGAGATTTCTGTCACAGGGATTTCATAAGCTTTTCTTAACCTGTCCCAGCGTGCAACACAACCACTTGCCCAGTTGCAAGTTGTTGCAAGTTGCAAGCGAGTTTGACAGAAAAGGCAATCGGGCAAGCTGAACAAGACCCTCAAACTTGCCCCAATCGGCAAGTAATGTTTTGGGCAGAGTCCTCGCAATGTAACTCACCTTTGTTTAACAGAGTGGCGGGGCAAATGGGAGTGCCGGCGGGGCAAGTAAAATTTAAGGGCATCTTGCCCTGCTCGGCAAGTAATGTTTTGGAACCTATGTTGCACCCTGTGTCTCTACTGTATAGCATTTACTAAACGTGACAAAAAGATGAGTTTCCTAATTCCCATACCGCGTACGTTGACCTAGATACCCGGGATAAGGGGTATAGGGTTCCAATCGACTGCTCACTATTTGGGGTCGCCTTGGCGATTTATCTCACTTCCTAAATATTCCCGGAGGAGAAAAGTCAACATGTCATCCCCGAGACGGTAAGCCCCGGGAGATTATCCCCTCCTATCAATCTGACAGTTAATCCGCTAATCTAGATTATCTTCTGACATCCGCCTGTGTCATACCACAGACATGACCTTGTGACTTTGGTGCTCAATTCTTCTCTTGGAACACACTTCAAAGCCGGAATGCGATCAGAGTGCAAACTATGTCTTTTATCACATACAAAATCCCATACCTAGGTAATTTGGGAAACTCGCTACTATGAAGAGCTTTGTTAAAACGAAATATGCCAGTTCTCATTGAACAACGTGTAAAGATTACACTAATTTTACTTTATCTCTGCTTTTATGCTCTTTTTGGCAGCCCCTCATTCTATCAATATTCATCTCAATTGACTCCAGTAACAAAAGCCAAATTAAGGTGATACGTTAGTACAGCAAGATCATCGCCACTAGTTGGCGTCTTTGACTGGCCCCTAAGCATGGATATCAAAAGAATAGATTGCACATGAGGAGTGGTCACCCGCCACAATTCTCAACCTAGCAACTTCCTATTGTGGTACGACCACGAGAACAAAGGCCGGCCCCTTTGGACCCTCCGTGTTAAATTGGTCCCAAACAACATGGGTGTCTGCTTCGACCATGCAGATTCCATCGAGATAGACCCTTTTGACCAATATTTTCAGCTCATTTTTTGACTGAAAGTGAATAACGAAGCCATTGTTTTAGAATATGACAGATATGTAAGCTATACAATACCATTAGTGCCGTTGTCTACATTTAACTCAGTTTTCAGATATTTAAGTTTTAAAAATGACCCGGGTATCGGGTAGGGTTCTACCTTAACCCTTTCGCGCAAGGTCTAACAACTTTAAACATGACGCATCATATTGAGTATATTTGAGAATCATTAAGGTGGCTTGTTGGGTTAATTTGTGAATATAGGATCATTCTGAGATCTTCATATACGTTAAAGATGCTTTCTTTTCCTCATAATCAGATCAATTGTTAATGTCTAGGCAATCACTGATCAGAGAGAGAGAGATTATCTATTAGGGAAGCTCCTATAGGCTTGCACACAGACAGGAAATGTATTTGACCCTTTTCTCCATATCGAATTTCACTAAAACATAGTTGCTTCAAACATATGCATTTTTGGGTATCAAATGTTAACGGATTTGCTTGGGATTTAGCTAAGTCGTAGATAACAGTGTTTCTTAGGGAAGGATGTCATAGTTCTTCCAATTTTGAACTTTATTAGAAAGTTGTGGAATCTGAAAGTTGAAAAGTTCAACTTTTGCTCTTTTTTAGCTAGAACTCTGAAAGAAATGGTTATAAAATGTGAACGGAGTAAAGAAGAAATTGAAAAAGAACTGTGATACCCCTCCTTCAGTGGTGACCTTAATTTCTTCCACAATGTGAACCATGAAGGTAATACCGGTCCGTAATTGTGGGTAGGAGCTCCGTTTAGAAATAGTATGTATGGTTTTTTTTTTCATTTTCTCCACCATCGCCCCCCTCCCTTGCAGAGGGTATTTTCGTGATTTATAATGTATCAGAAGACCTTTCAAGTAATATATACATCATATGGTCTAAATTGTTAAATAATTGCAGTGTAGCTTATTAAAGATATTAACCCCACACCGGCTACCGTAAGGAGATGTTAAATCGATTATGAACAACAACTCTCTGTCAAATGTTCTATAGGATATCATTTTGGCGAGCGTTTTGGTACATTTTTTTTTCTTCAACCCCAATACTTAAAGAGGTCATGACTAGGTCAGAAAAGTATGCAGCTTTGTAATAGTCTCAGATCCGATCGATCAAAGTTATAGCCGGAAATTTAGGGAACACACTTCCTGTCTGTGATCTCTTAATGTAGGATGAGGAAACCCCTTAGGAATACACTGAACGTAACCTTACAGGATATGACGTCACTAGATCCATTTTCCACGCACTGTTCATCTGCAGCCGGCACCTGCCCGCTTCGTTTGTCTCGTTACGTTCTCGCGCTGTCTGGCGAATTTCCTCCCGGTCTCGCGAGGAGCTAAATTGTTTATAAACATTTGGCGTGATTAGTCTGCGCACGGCACTATTAGCCACTATTACCTCTAACCGGAGCAGCTATTACCGCTATTACCTCAAGCTCGAGCGAGAGCTACAATCTTGGAGGCGTTGATATTGAGTTTCGATTATCGCTGCTTTTTCCGCCATATTAAGGCGACATGCCACCGAGTTTCCTTGGTCATAGATGATCTCACAACTAAACGTAGCTTTGATTGGCAAGCTACGTGTGTCATTGATGTGCTTGGTTTATTTCTTTGACAAGTTGTCCCTGGATATTTGTACAACCAGGCACTGGCAGACGTCTGGTCGACTGGTGCAGGAATTAAATGTCTGTACTGTAGGGTGCTGGCAACAGCGAGGTCAGAATATTGCGACACCGCGGAAATCTTGTTTTCTTATAGAGACAAGACTTACATCGTAAACTATTTTCCTAGAGATTATCGTATAGAGACATGACTTACAAACATTGTACAAAGGAAATCTTTAAGTGATTGTTGAGAAATTACCGTAGAGACATGACATACAATCATCAAAAAAATACTTTTATAAGGGATTATCTTGGAATCTTTTAAATGACATGACTTACAGGCGACGTTAAAACGAAATTCTTCAGATATTTTTGATAGGCTTTTGTATTCAATGCTTACAAACATCGTAAGAAAGGAAATTGTAGGATAATAAATACCCATTTTAATTGAGTACTTACAAAAACAACATCACTGCACTTTATACTCCGGATCCGATATCTGTGTGAATTATCTCATATCACTTCTTACTTATCTGGATTCGAACCTGGGACTTTCGGCGCTGGTGACCCGTAGGAATAGTTTCATGCATGAAACTTTCATTTTCATGCGTTAAAATGAAGCTTTTACCCAAAGGTTTTCATAGATGAGAATTCCATGCATGAAGATATGTACCGCTAAACTACCCATGACAATTTTGGGGTCGAAAAAATCATGCCAGGGGCGAAATTCTCATTTTCATGCATGAAAATAAGAAATTTCCAGCATTGCCCATAATACTCGGCTATTGGGGCAGCCCTCCTGTGGCTATATGTATACCTCGCATTGCGTATGAGAATGCAGCGTGACCATTCCAGACGGCGTCTAGAAATCTTAAATGGTATGAACTCAGACACTCCACTGAATCAACTCTTGATCTAGTTGTTAATACACATGTCTTGCTGCGGTCAAATAAACACTCCTATTAAGCTGTGGAATGGCCCTGGCGGATTGCCATTCCATCACGATATATCGATTTTCAATCTCTCTTATTAAAGTGAATGCATTTATTGTCTTTGGATTTTCAATGGTAGTTGTTGAGACGCCTGGCTTCAACGCCTGCTGTAGAAAGGTCCAGTCTTGCCTGATAACCATCAGCAGATTTGTCGGTCGCTTCACAGATGTGCGTTGCTAGGGAAGCTTTCCTTCATTTCTCTGCAATAACAATATCTGATGAAACTGTAAAATAGAACGGGGTTTTCACGGTTCCAGATTTCCAATATGTAGCAATATACAAATTTGACATCCCTGTGGGTTTGCCAACATGATAGTCTACCCCTCGTAAGCATTGCCACCGTCGGGCGTTGGCAACCCCACATGGCATGTCATATTTGTTTTATCATACCGAACAACCCCCCTCCCCTCACCCCGGGCACACAGAATCAATGACATGTTGAAACTTACAAAACTCACTTGGGCAGTGCAATATCGGAGCAGCAGGTTTACCGTGCTGACCATGATGGGATGTCTTATTTGTTTTATCATACTAAACAACTTACCATCTCAACTGGGTTGAGATTTAACCTTTTCTCTAAATTGAGACACTCGTGCATGTTATTTTTTTATCCTTGTTCTCAACAATAACATAGTTTTAATGTTGACGGGGGCATTATGCTCAGGCCTTGACACATTTCTCCACGCGTGGGGATCTTGAAAGCATGACGTCCACAACAATACAGGGAATCATGAAACGGCACCTTGACAACGGGTGCCACGTCGTCTCCTTGACAGCGGGTGCGAATACATTGAATGGTGACCGCTGTCAAGGAACCTACAGAGACATAGGTTGCCAACAGTCTTGACACATGGCTCTCATCCAAATATATATATATATATATATATATATATATATATATATATATATATATATATATATATATATATATATATATATATATATATATATGTATATATATATATATATATATATATATACATATATATATATATATATATGCATATATATATACACATATATATATATATACATATATATATATATATATATATATATATATATATATATATATATATATATATATATATATATACATATATATATACATATATATATATATATACATATATATATATATACATATATATATATATATATATATATATATATATATATATATACACATATATATATATATATATATATATATATATATATATATATATATATATATATATATATATATATATATATATGTGTATATATATATATATATTAATTATGATATACATTACCTGTTCATATCATGAAGCTTGCTTCGCCAATCGCTCCCTGACAATCGCCAAAAGTTTTAATTCCCCGTGATGTCCGTAGATGGCGCCTCCGCATGGCCTCCAATCACGTGACGTCGCCATCTTGTTTAACCCTCTTGCGATTGTCAGCGCTCCCGATAGCACGCATGTGATCGTGGTCCCGGTTTTCCTGCCGTTTCTCCGTTTTCGTGCCGCATCAAGCATTTACACCGCAATTATTAGGATTTGAGTATCTTAAGCAGTCTAGGGGTATACTTTGTACCCCTTCAATTTGTCTTATTTCCGATTTATTATCGTTTTTGTGTTTCTTGTTTACACTTGTGTAATCCAAGATGGCGGATTCTTCTCAGGAAGGTTCGTCTCAATCCCGTAATCCCTCTCCGGCTCGAGACCGCTCTTCGGACGGCGAGTCAGACGGGGCTACGAAGCCAGCAGCACGGGCCTCTTCGGGGACCCGGTGCACTGGACCGAGTTGCTCCCGGTGGGCGATGACGTTCAAGGCCGACGAGCCTTGGACGCACCATCGTCTATGCGGGACGCATCTCGTCTGCACACCCTCAGGCGCCGTCTGTGCGGTGTGCAGTGACTGGTCGGCGGAGATCTGGAAGGCCTTCAAGGCCAAAGATCTCCAGCTTCAAAAGAAGCGGGATTACCGGGCTATGTCCGGGAAAACCCGTTCCCAGTCCCCGGCAAAGGCCCGGGAGCCGGTACCCCCGGTCCCGTCTCCTATTGTGCTGGACAGCCCGGACCCGTCCGGGGCTGAGGCCCCGCACGGGAAGAAGAAGGACGTACGCCGGACATCCCGTCCGTCCCGTACGCATAAGAAGAAAAAGAGGAAGTATTCTTCCCCGTCTTCTTCTGAGTCCTCTTCTCCCGGCTCGTCCCCCGGGACGTCGCCAGACAGAGGACGTAGACATAGGTCTCCGTCGCCTAGGTACCGTCACCACTCCCGGCACCGTCACCACTCTAGACACCGTTCGCAGGAGGTCAAGAAGTGGCGAACGTCGGCCTACGGCCTCCGTCTCTGCGACGCCAGCACGCCCATCAGGGTCGGGTCTCCCCGCTGATGGTGCGTTGCTGGAGCAGTTGCTGCAGCAAACCTCTAGCAGGTTTTCGGCTGCAAAGACTGCCCTGCCTCCTTTTCCTTATCCCGGCCAAGGACCAGCTGCGGCGACGGCACCCCGCGCCAGCCGCAGTAGCCCAGCTTCCGAAGGGGCTCACCCCGGAGGAAGAGCGGGCTGTCATGCTTCTGCGTGCAGCCCCGCTGGTAGCACCCCCAAGCATCACCGGATGCTCACCCTCCTCATCATGGGACCTTACCGAGGTCACCCAGTCGGTCTGCCCAACCACAGGCAACCGACGATGAGGAGGTGCTCTCCGAGCATTCGGGGCTTGAGGTGCATGCCCAGGACGATGGTCTCTTGGACAGGGACATCGAGATGCAGGTGGAAGAACCGATCCCCGCTCCTACCCCACCCCCTAGACCTGTACCAGTGCAGCCAGCATTGGACACAGTGTCGTTGGGCGACCCGGACGACCTTCCGGGCGACGTTAACGCGTGGCGGGCCACTTGGGCAGGGGAAAAGTTCAAGTTTCGCGTCCCGGCGCGAATTCAGGAAACCCGGAGACAGATCGTCCAAGCTCTCGGTTTAAAGACCGAAGAGACGGACAAAGTCCCGGAGTCTACGAACAGGCCGGCTCAAACCCGTTCCCTGTTCGCGGACGTTCCAGAGTTCGTGGCCAAACCGTACGTTGTAGTCCCCATGGACCCTATAACCGTCTCTATTGCCATTAGAGACGCCAAGGATATCCTTGGGGGCTCAACGACGGCCCTGGGGGCTTCTACGTTCGCGAAGAAGTTCCCCATGTCGGCTCGAGATGAAAGGGAGTGTCTCACTCCCCAGAAAATCGACCCGGACGCGATCGCGTACATAAAGTCGTGGATTAATCCCGACTTTAATCCCCAAAAACCCTTCGGCAATGCACAACCCCATCTGGCTGCGGCCGATAACCTGTGTAAAAGGGTGGAGGAGAGGACGACCAGTCTTGCTCGTCTCTCTGCCTTCCAGGTGCAGGTGCAGGCCTTCCTGCACCATGCGTTCCTGGAGCAGGAAGCGATCCATCGGGCTCTCCGCGATGACCCGCTTGGAAATCTTCCTCCTCCGTCTGGGGATTTCCCCCCCGAAGCGGTCCGGGATGCTATGGAGTGCTCAGCATTCCTCACAGCATCGATCAACCGGATCGCCCTGCACATGCAGGCAGAGGTCTGGCTGGACAATCGTGCGCGATTGCTCCAGTCCGTCGTCCCCGACTCAGGACGGCCTGGCTTCCCGGTGTACAACCGGAAAGATCTCCTGGCGCTGCCGCTGAACTCGGACCTTGTCTTCGCGGGCAAGTTCTCCGAGACAGTGAAAGCAACCACCGACACCCAGGAGGTCGCTTTCCAAGCCCAGCGCTTGAGCCAGGGACTGCTGCCTGCACAGGTGGCTTCTACTTCGCGATACCGCATCCCGAAGAAGCCGCAGGGACGGAAGCGTTCGTCTTCGGGCCAGGCCAAGACTCCCACAACCTCTGATCATGGCGCCGGCCGCCGTGATCCTCCTCCTCAAGGCCACCCGCCTAAAAAGGAGTCCTCCTATAGCAGGAGGGGAGGAAGGGGGGGGGGAGGTGCTGGTGGTTCCTCGTCGCGGGGGCGCGGCGGGGGCCGGGGAGGGGCATCTCAGAAATGAGATACCCAAACCAGTAGGGGGACGGCTCCAGGCCTTCGGGCCGGAGTGGGAGCGCCTCACGTCCGACGTGTGGGTGCTCCAGACGATCAAAACGGGTTACCGCATCGAATTCACGGGCCCGTGCCGTCTGACCCGGTCTCCGATGTGGACCAGGATCCCGGCAAAGGAGAGCCACCGTCTCGCCATGGAGACGGGCCTCCGGAAAATGCTCGAAAAACGAGCTGTGAAGATCGTCGACCCTCTGCTGGACGGGCCCGGCTTCTACTCTTCCCTCTTTTTAGTGGAGAAGAGATCAGGAGGTTGGAGACCCATTTTAAACCTGAAGGAATTAAACGTCGCGGTAAAACCCCCGTCGTTCAAAATGGATACCCTTCAGTCCGTCCTAGTTTCACTAGGAGAGGATATCCGCCTATCCCAGTCAGCAAATACGCTGGGCTCGGGACAGGACATGTGGGCCGTCTCTCTAGACTTAGAGGACGCCTACTTCCATGTCGCGATAGATCCTCGCGACAGGAAATATCTGAGGTTCGCGTACGACGGTACCGTCTACGAGTTCCAAGTCTTGCTGTTCGGCCTTTCTACGGCCCCAAGAACGTTCACACGTCTGGTACGGGCCGTGGGCGCTTACCTCAAGACATGCGGAGTCAATCTGTTCCAATATCTGGACGATTGGCTCGTCGTAGGCGGGTCATACGACCTAACCCTACAATACCGATACCTGGTCCGCACTTGCGTCCAGGAAATCGGGTTCCTCATAAACGAGGAGAAATCGGACTGGGTCCCGACCCAGTTCCCGTCCTTCCTAGGCTCCAGCCTGGACCTAGTCAGGGCCCTGGCCCGTCCGTCCGGAGACCGCATAACCGCATAGACCGGCTCCGTCGTCTGATAGGACGGGTCATGAAAGAAGGATCGTCCACAGCCCGTCTGTGGAGATCCCTGTTCGGACATCTAGCGAGCATGATGTATCTGGTCCCAAAAGCCAGACAACACATCCGCCCGCTCCAGTTCTTTGTCCAGAACCAATGGTCCCAGGACATGCCGGACACAACCCGGATACGCCTGACCCAGAGTGCCCGGATCCAGCTCGAGTGGTGGCTAGACCCCACCAACTTGACTTTAGGAGTTCCTTTCTCAACTCCAGACCCGGCACTGACAATAGTGACCGATGCTTCATCCTACGGATGGGGCGGTCACCTGGGCGACCAGACGGCTTCTGGCGTCTGGCCCGACCAATGGAAGAGCAAGCACATCAACTGGCTGGAACTCCAGGCAGTGTGGCTAACTCTGAAACATTTTCAGGACCAGGTTCGAAACCAAGTAGTGGAAGTCCTATCAGACAACTCCACCACGGTCTCTTACATCAACAGGCAGGGCGGGACACACTCCCTGACCCTATGCCGCCTGGCCCTGGACATGTGGGAATGGTGCGACCAACTGGCCATTGTACCAGTAGCAGTCCATCTTCAAGGGACACGCAACGTCCTAGCGGACGCACTGTCCAGGGGGAGGTACTGCCCGACGGAGTGGTCCCTACACCCTCCGACGCTCAGAGCCCTGTTCTCAATCTGGGGGACTCCCATGGTAGACCTGTTCGCAACACAGAAGAACAGGAAACTACCGATGTTCTACTCCCTATACAGGGAACCAGAGTCGAGCGGGGTCAATGCCCTGACTCAGAATTGGGACGCTCTGTACGGGTATGCATACCCCCCCATAGCACTGCTCCCCAGAGTGCTCAGGAAGATCAGACTCCACCCAACAGCGGAGGTGATCCTAGTGGCCCCATTTTGGCCGAGCCAAATTTGGTTCCACCCACTAACCCAGATGTTAGTGGACTTCCCCAGGAGGTTGCCAGACAAGTGGAACCTCCTGAAGAACTCCGAGACGGGGGAATTGTACCCAGAACCCAGCAAGCTCCGATTGGTTGCGTGGAAAATCTCCGCCAGTCCTACCGGGCACAAGGGTTTTCTGAGGCAGTTGCTAAACTCGCCTCCTGTGGTAAACGACCCTCAACCTATAGGGTTTACGATTCCCGTCTCGCCCATTATTCCCGATGGTGCACTACTAGAAGTCTGGACCCCAATTCTGCCCCTGTGCAGCAAATAGCGGAGTTCTTGTCAGACTTAGCAAAAATGACTGAGCCGGGTCATTCACTTTCATACAACACCATCGTGGGGTATAGGACAGCCATAGGGGCTATCCATACTGGTTTTTCTGAGGGAGTGACTGTATCCAATCATCCAGTCCTCCAATCTGTCATGAAAGGAATTTTCAATTCCAAAGCCACAACCAGACAGTTAAAGCCAGTTTGGGATCTACCCAAAGTCCTAGGGCACCTATCGCAGGCCCCTTTCGAACCTATGGCTAGAGCCTCTTTGCGAAATCTCTCAGTCAAGACAGCCTTTCTCATACAACTGGCGTCTGGACGTAGAGGCGGCTGGATCCATGCATGTCGCATGGACCCAGCATACCTGCGTAAAGAATCAGGTGGATTTACGTTCTTGTCTTCCCTCATACTTGACAAGAACCAATCTGCACACTTTACACCTGAACCGGTCTTTATAGCAGCCCTATCAGACCATTCTCCTGACGACAAGTTACATTGTCCGATCAGGGCCCTCAAATGGTACTTAGATAAAACTAAGACCATTAGAGGCCAAGAGAAGGCTCTCTTTATCTCCTCAAAGGAGCCCCACTCAAAAGCAGCAAAACTGACTATTGCTGGGTGGGTTAAAGAAGCCATAGCTGGTACATATCGCGACCTTCCCTTGGAAGAGCGTCTAGCTATGAACATTAGAGCCCATGACACTAGAGGAGTAGCGGCATCCTGGGCTAGAGCAGCCGGGGTGTCCATTCCGGAAATCATGAATGCAGCAGCCTGGAGCACCCCTGTAACCTTTGCTAAGTTTTACCTCAAAGATCTTCCTAATCAAAAGGGTAAATTTGGCAATGCGGTCCTTTCCACGGCAGGCACCTTTAAACCTTGAAACGATACCACAGCTTTTGTTTGACGGTGGTACACTGCTTCATGATATGAACAGGTAATGTATATCATAATTAATCAGGGAATTAGTAGTAATTACCCTATTAATAAGATATACTTACCTGTTCATATCCCCACCCATCCGACCCCTATCGTTCCGTGTTCCCGATCGAGCGCTGACATTTAGAGGGTTAAACAAGATGGCGACGTCACGTGATTGGAGGCCATGCGGAGGCGCCATCTACGGACATCACGGGGAATTAAAACTTTTGGCGATTGTCAGGGAGCGATTGGCGAAGCAAGCTTCATGATATGAACAGGTAAGTATATCTTATTAATAGGGTAATTACTACTAATTCCCTGATATGTATATATATATGTGTGTGTGTGTGTGTGTGTGTGAGTGTGTGTATATATATATATACATGTATATATATATATATATATATATATATATATATATATATATATATATATATATATATGTATATATATATGTATATATATATATATATATATATATATATATATATATATATATATATATATATATATATATATATATATATATATACCTTACGTGTATGTATATTCCTTTGTGGAAAAATGACGCCTCACCAAATCTCTGACACTCGAGAATAAAACTTCTCTTAATGCGTCAAATAACTGATTACCTAATTCCCAAACTAAACCATTTTGAGCAGGAAGTAATCAACTAAGAAGGGAATTGTGGTTAATGGACATGACCTGCAGAGTAGGCTGCAATGAGTGTTCCAGCCCAACGCGCAGCTGGTGAGGACCTAGATATGGATTGCTCTTTAATCTGGCAACTGTGTTTCTCATATGCATGTTCATAGTTTAAACTCTAAACAGTAGGCCCTATTACATAGATATATTCTTTCATCAGAGTTAAAACCTCAACGAGTTCTTTTAGGAAATTGATAGTCTTAAAGAGGATAGATTGACAATGACACAAGCACGATCACGAGTTTGTTTTGTAATAGGTAATTATGGGTATGCTCAATCACGTTGAATTCACAACGCACGCCCTGAGTACCTAGGAATGGAATTTGATCTTTGTTTACCGTTCCGATTTTTGCCATTGATAGCAACATCATTACTAGCCAACGGTCCTATGCCAGTAATACTCGAGGAAACGTACCAACATATAACCAACAGCCATTGGTTAATTTCTCCAAGGTACAGTACTGATATTTAATTCCTGCACTAAACGTGTGGGCAGCCCAGACACAATAATCGACTACATGCTCGACGGCCACCCATTCGCAAGAAACGTGGGTCATTGATGCGCTAGGCTTAGTTTTTTTACTAAGTATCCCTTGATTTTTACACAACCAGGCACAGGCACAGGCAAACGTCCGGTCTACTGGTGCAGGAATTAAATGTCAGTACTGTACAGTACAGACACTTAATTCCTGCACCAGTCGACCGGATGTCTTCCAGTGGCTGGTTGTACAAACGGGCATGGATAACATGTACAATATGAGCCAAGCACATCAATGACCTACGTAGCTTGTGAATCAAGGCAACGTTCAGCTGTGAGGTCATCCATGCATTCATGCCCAGATAATGGGTGAGGATCGGGCGTGCGGTCGTGTATTATGCCCTGGCTGCCAACGCATTTAGTGCTGTAAATAAATGTAGGCACTGTAGCTTATGGGGTTATTTTTTCAATCGGTTTCTCCTACACTGATTTTGTTTGATAATTCAGGCTTATACTCAGTATATAGTGGCTGAAAGGTATTTTGATAATGGAACACATTAAGCATCACAGATGTACCCTCCAAGCCGAGTGCAAAGTTGTTCGGGTAAAAAGCTGATAGATACGTGCACAGTGTTTTCAAACGTAGCTCCTATCCACAATTATGGACCAGGACCAACTCATTTTATTTAGGAGGAGAAAAGGCCAATGGGGAGGGGAGGTTTCCATATTTTCTGATATTTTTGCTTTTTCCTCCGTTCAAATTCTATGGCCATTTCCTTCGAAAGTTAATGTCGAAAAAGAGAAAAAGTATATTTTTCAACTTCTGGATTGCATAACTTTGAAACAAAGTCAGAATTTAGAAAATACAAAACCTGTCCCTCAGGAACATTCTTAATCATTTATATACCGCATGCCTAGCAAATCCGTTAACGTTTGATACCTAAATTGATTTTTCAAAGCGTACATATAGGGGCAAGAGTGCCAGCAGTTAGATGTATTACGTCACTATAAAGTTTATTGCGAGATGTGACGAGTACAACCGCTGGAAAGCGATCATCATTTTGTCCCACTAATGCTTAAGAATTCCGATTGAATCTTTGATACTTATGACAAACTCGGTGATTAAGAATAACTTTTGAAATACTAGTATAAGTACACACATATTTTAAGGAGAGTTGTTTGTAGTGTCCAAAATTATCATTATCATTCCTTTTATGCTTTGTCTGGAAGATTTCACCGGAATGCTATTGCTAGCCTACTTTTGATGTGTGTAACACTTAGTTAAAGGCAAAGGCTGTGGTTAAAAAATATTTGAAAAAGTTTAGGCTTATTGAGTACACTCATTCCCACATAAAAGATCGGACTACTTGCATAAAACTTCACTTTGAAATAGAACTTATTTTGTGCAAAAAGTCCGAACGGAAACTAGTCCTCAAAACTTTGTCTAGGTACAGCCTTCCTTTATATACTTTGTAGTCCATGCTTCTGTTATTTTCAAAATTGTCAGAGATGCAGACGACCTTTCAGTTGATCTCTAGGTATACACGGGTTAAGAAGCAATTCTAAGTTCTCCTTTACTGATCGAATAACTGTAGGATGGGATACCGCACCGAAGCCTAGCATTTCGTGCTGAGTGGGATTTAGTGCAAAGTCTGTTTTTGTGGTAAGCCATACCCCTAGGCTAACTCCTGCAGCTGGCGCGCATGCGCGGGGAGCCCACCGTCACCTTGAGTGCCGGGTAATAGAAAACACATCCTGCTGGCTGCTCGTGCTGGAGGCGTTTTTGTCAAGGATAGTGTACATGTTTCGCGACTGCCGGGGGATTACTCACATTTCACATGGTGCCGGGGAGGCACACACACACACACACACACACAGACCACATATATATATATATATATATATATATATATATATTATATATATATATTATATATATATATATATATATGTATATATATATATATATTATATATATATATAATAGTATATTATGTATATATTA
>OZ012696.1:35467603-35470103 GCA_963942565.1 Maea johnstoni
CTTAGACGTCCACACATTAGATTACATTTGTTACAATGCTAGCCAACCAAGCCCTAGAAAGGCCTTTAAACCTTACCCCTGTTGCTACCCGTTTGCACTCGTGGAAATAATAGCACGCAATCCTTACTGTATACATTGGAATATTTCTTTTGTTTCCCACTTGTAACTATGTGCTATTATGACGTCAGTATATATATGACGTCAACACATGGAGCCCGCTTCCACTAAGCTCACATCATCTTTCCAAGGTCTCTCTAAGTGCTGCCCTATTGTTGCCGCTGAATGTAACCCGCTGATCGCGTGAACGATGAGTGGCGTGATGTACTTTTCCATTTCTCAAACAAAGATTCCCACGAGTTATCAATTAACACCAGGATGTGCGAGATTTGGGTGAATGATGAACCTGGCTATCTCCCAGCTAATTAAGGCCTGTCCCGCAGAAACGACAATCACTCGCACCTGGCCATTACCCACAATGCAACGCTGCTGATCGAGTTATCTAGACACGAGAGATATTCCGATGATGATATTTTGACACAGAATGTATGTTATGATCACGAAAATTATCTCTGCCTCCATATGTGATTTAATAGCACATTTAGGCTTGTCATTGTCTGCCAGAACACTACTCCTCTATAGCCTGTAACTTATAATGGGAAAACGTGATAATTTCTGATGTCTTACCCAATTCCATGCATCTTGTATTTGACATGGTATGATATTTACTTGATGATATTCCATCACAAGGGTTCTTGCATTTGTCATACTATCTGACTTGATAGATAGTTTCCTTTACTAGTTGTTATACATCGAACATAACACGATTTCTGATGATGATTTCTGTTCACTAGGCTTTTTTTGTTTTATACATAACCCGGTACCTGCTTGGTCTCCGTTATATGGTCTCTTGCATTGGCCCTTTTTACATTTCGTCAATCACTACTAATACTCGCCTCCTTCGCGGATCACATGGGCTCCGTTTCTCCCGTTTCTGTCTGAACGGAATGATATGCCAGGATTTCTTGTATAAAAATCGAAATATGGTACCCTCATTAAAAAGAATATTGTCATGAACCTTACACATTTCCCGCAAGACATGTATGGCATACATTGGTAGCTACCTTCAGTTTGTATGTGATGAGTTGTTTTGCATACGTGAGCTTTTTGTACCCCTGTATCCTTTGGAACACCAGAATGGGACAAGCAGTCTATGCTGGGTTAACTAGAAAGATTGAGGTGATAGTATTTTCTTGTATATGTTTTGTCTACATCACATCTATTACAGATAATATGAGTGTGTATCTGGAAAAAATGTATAGTTAAATAGCTTTTCTCGCTATCAATAACTTCTCAAGTTTATTGCTTTGCTATGGACTAGTAGCCTTATATCATGTATGTTTGAAAATCAAACAAATGTCACGTTTTTATTGGATTGATTGATATGCAATACACAACATTTTTTCAAACTTAAAAAACGCAGCAAACAAATGCAACCCTGCACCTTAGAGAATTTCCCCCTTCAAACAGCCCATTATAAGTTCTTATTTCATAAATATACTACTTTTATGATTATGACAACAGGGTTTTTACAGCCTATTTTGGAGTTTATGCCCATAACAGCTCTTTAGGTCTGCTCAGTAAAAGATACTGGCAGTTAAAAAGTAAAGTGGCTAAAGCCTACAGTGCCAACATTTAATTTTTGCACAAAATGCATGGGCAGCCCGGGCATAATTCAAGACCGCACGTCCGATTGCCACCCATTTTCCTGGGCAATGTATGCGTTGATGACCTCACAAGCGAACGTAGCTTTAATCCGCAAGCTGCGTGAGTCATCGATGTTCTTCGCTTATATTCTTGAGATGTTATACATAGGTAATGTACAACCAGCCACTGGCAGGCGTCTGGTCGACTGGTGCCTGAATTAAATGGTAGTACTGTACCTTGCGGTACGCGCTACTGACCCCTGGAAAAGAGTATCTTATAATTGCCCTTGCAGTAATCCGCCCAGACAAGTACCGCCGTATTCGTGCGCCTCCTTCGTGGTAACAGTTGCAGTATGGCGCGTTTTGCCGTTAAGTGGCCAAAGTGTTGCTCGTGTATGCGCTACAAAAACGTTTGTTCTTTCATGTTGGCCACGCAGGCTGCACGCGAAGTAATGCATTATTTAGTCGTGGCTAATCGAAGCACCCTCCATACAAAGCCATTGTGGCCGGGCTTCGTGCAGCGGAACGCATGTTTACCCCGGCTCTCCCCTTTTGAAGACCATTATGTTGATGTAATGTGCCAGATGCCGGCTGCCCGATTTGAAGGTCAAGATCGACTCATGGAAAGAGCAGAAACAAACATATACAACATCTTTCTGTTTTATTCCTTGCACCTACTTTTCAGATCGACTCGCAGATTATATTTCACAAATCACTAAGTATTATAGATATGATTTTATTTGATTTCTTATCACATGAACTTCAAAGAAGAATCCCTTAAAGTGTGCGCATCTATC
>OZ012696.1:35472603-35482603 GCA_963942565.1 Maea johnstoni
TTTTAACAATCTACCCATAAAATGGAACGCCCCTTCCGAGAGTACTAATACCTCGTCTGTAGAAAAACCAATTGAGTTAACTAATGCATGAACTTACGTAATAGATTTAGGACGTGGCCAACTAGCTTAATGGGTGACTGCTTGTGCCTAGTGGGTAATTCCTAGACTTTCTTCCCTAAGCAACATTTTCAGCGGAACCTGATGCCTGGGGCAATAAAATGTCATGCGCAATGGGCCGTTTCCGGCGATCTCGTTAACTGCGGTAATCCCGCCTCGGGTTCTCGCTCTCGCTCTCACTTCTCGCCTTCCTCTGTATAGAACACATATACTGATTAATGTTTACACGATCTCAACGCAGCCAGGCGTTAACTCTTTTTATTTTTTCAGTTGGCATGGCAATTGATTAGTGGATAGTTCAGTTAGTATGTTTATAAATGGGTCAATTACAGAAGTCATTCGACAGGAGTTCATATCAATACAAGTCTCGTTCGAGGGAATGCCAGAGGAAACTAGTGTTTTAAGAGGGTATCACGATTAGTAATTTTCGAGGCACTCCATACGAAATACATCCGTAATCCAGAAACTAAAATTGTAATGCTACTCATAGGCGATTTGCCTTATGTCAGTTATTTACGAATGACTTTCAATGGTTCCCATGTCAGGAACACATGGATTACATGCGTCAACAATTAGACCCGCGCACACACACACACGGACACACACACACACAGAGTGTCAATTTCATGAAAAATTGGAAGTTTTTTTATTTTATTTTTATTTTGACGCATTTCTTCAAAAATATTAATATATCTAAATATATCTTATAAGAAGGTCTTTCTTTCAACAATAGACATCAAGAAGTGAAATATGCCTCCTTAGGTTTCTACACCCTTTCCCCTCGATAAGTCTCTCTCTCTCTCTCTCTCTCTCTCTCTCTCTCTCTCTCTCTCTCTCTCTCTCTATATATATATATATATATATATATATATATATATATATATATATATATATATATATATATATATATATAAATATATATATATATATATATATATATATATATATATATATGTATATATATATATATGTGTGTGTGTATATATATATATATATTTGTATATGTGTGTGTGTGTGTGTGTGTGAATGAACTATAATCACCTAACTATCATTTAACTCTGGTTTCACTATTACTATAATACGGAACATGCGGAAAGGGTAGTTTCTTTGAGAGGGGAAGCTAGCAGCGAGTCTAGGTCTCGTACAATCCTTATCAAAAAGCTTGCGGCAGACGCAAATGAACTTTCGATAACCCGGAAATCTCGTGCAATTAAACTGGGAATGTGCAATTGTGTAGAGGCCATGTTTACGAGTGGAACTTGTCAGCTTTTCGCCTGGGTTGACCGCAGCTATTTGGGAACATTGGAACAATTTGCTCGTAGAAACAGAGCCAGTGATAGGGAGTGCGACTGGGGAAATTCACGTAATTGGGTAAAGAGCCATCGTTCTTTAGTAGGCCGTTGGGTATACCATTCAACCGTTACTTTTTTCATTCGCTCAATAGTGGTGATTCATATACTTTCTATTGTTTGTTTTTCAACATGCTTAATATATGTGTGATTCCTTTAATCGATGTTAATTATGATATTAGTTATCAAATAGTTTCATCATTAATGCATTTTTCTTTTCCTTTTTAATTCTTCTTGTCATCATTACCATAATCGTGTAAACAATTTCAACAATATAATGATGTTGTATTAAAAAGGATGAAATATATCCATGTCTCTTTCAAACCTGGTATTTCTACATTAGTTACAGACTTGCAGGGGACAGTGATTTAATTAACAACACTAACATTGCTGTCTGAACCAGCCCAATATTCTGAAGTTGACATCCCCTATACATATTCCCTTGTTAATACAGTGCCGATATTTAGTTCCTGCACTAAATGCATGGGCAGCCTGGGCATAATACACGACCGCACACCAGATTGTCACCCAGTTTTCTGTACATGGATGCATAGATGAGGTCACAACTGAACGTACTTTGATTAGCAAGCTTTACCTTGTGTCATTTGTGTGTTTGGCTTATAGTTTTGACATGTTATCCATGGGTGTTTTTACAACCATGCACTGGCAGACGTCCGGTCGACTGGTGCAGGAATTAAATGTATGTACTGTACAATACCCTTGTGCGACATAGATGTATATATCATTCAAGTTAACTCTATTTTCTTAACTCATTTACGTCTAGAGTGCCCACATGGACTAGCACAGGCAAAGGAAGCAAGGGAGGTTTGGGGTTTTGCGTTCAACAGCTTATAGTCCAGCGGATAAGGGACAATTTTGGGTGGAATCGTGCACTTTTTGATAAAAGCACCAAATTTGGTACAGTGGTAGTTTATGGCAAAGTAACTATTTTAAAGATTGGAGGCACTCTGAAAATGCCCTAGGTCAGCTTTGGCGGCCATTTTTCAAAATGGCCGCCAGAGGTCATTTCATATGGAGTAAAATGAATTTCTATCACCTCAAAACAATAAGCCAATGAACTTCATGTTCTACCAGAAGTATCACAACAAATTAACACTTATCTTCGTACAACATAATTGACCTCCGGTGACCTATATGAGCGTTCAGGGTCATTTTAGGGTAAAAACGCATTAAAATGGGCACAAAAATGAATGAGAATTTCTTTTTATAAATTTGTCACTCAGATGATATTTTTTATTCATCCATCAGTTACAATCAAGTACCTTGTGTTGTACAGGGTTTCCAAATGGCTGGTTATTTGATGACTTCAGGGTCATTTTAGGGTAAAACAATGTCATAATTGCCACAAAATGTAAAATTTAGGCATTTGGAATGTATTTTTTCCCTTGCAGTAGTTGCAGGTTCTCCTATCAACTAATCTTAAATATCATGTGTGAACGAGGGTTTCCAATGTGTTACCATGTGATGATTCTCAGGGTCATTTTAGGGTAAATTCATGTCATAATGGCCACAAAATGTAAAATTTAGGCATTTGAATTGTATTTTTTCTCTTGCAGTATTTTCTGTTTCACCTATCAACTGATCTTAAATATCATGTGTGAACCAGGGTTTCCAATGAGTTACCATGTGATGATTTTCAGGGCCATTTCAGGATAAAACCATGACATAATGGCCATAAAATGTAAAATTTAGGCATTTGAATTGTATTTATCCCTTGTAGTATCTTCTGGATCACCTACCAACTAATCTAGCAGAATCAAGGCATTGAATTTGTATAACTCATAATAAACATCAGCGAAACATAACGCCTTTGCATTAACCTTAGAATTGAGAAGTTTCCCTAGTTGTTGGTACCAAAAGTGAAGAATTTATTTATTTCTAAAAGTACCTACGAAGGCATTCAAAACGGATCTTTTTCTAGCTAACTTTACGGTAAACACAGGCTATCTTCTGCTGGTCTAGCAGGAGACCCAACAATGGCATGCAAAAATGGTTCTAGCACTAGGGCAGGCGAGCCGAGCTCGAGCTGAAGTTGTCAACTCTCGAACTCATATATGTTTTAGAACACAAACGTAACACAGAACATCTAACACAAACTTCCTTATTACTGCTTACAGCTGTCATGTTTTGTTTGCAATTCTCAATGCATACAGGCAGTGCTGAGTGTTATATTGACCTTTGTACCGCTCTATAGAAAGCAAAATGTAAATATAGATTGGTATTCTTCTATGCAGACACATTTTATAATGATGTAACCATGTAACTGCTAGCAATTCTCCATTAGTAAGTATTTCTTTCTTAATTGGTGGGCTGAATAATGAATATCGATTTAAAAAACCGCACGTCCTCGAGCTCATGAGTCAAAATGATGGTGAGCTCATGAGTTGATCTCCCTCTGTGAGTGCAGCTCTACCTGAGGGTATTTTGAAATTGTGCTCTTTTGAGATTTGAATAACAGTCGGCAATGCAACTCAATCATGATTACTATCCCTGTAATTATTCTATCTGCTATTGGCATTTCAATATTTTTTGCAAATGATTATATGACAAGTAGGGTTAATAAATCAATTCAGGTTAAATAATATCATTCTTAATGTGCTTAACTTATGCATCATAAGTCAAGTAGAATTCTTTAATTAACATTCAGACTTGCAATTGAATTGCAGATTTTTGGGACATGTCATGTCACCTTTTTTTAACCACTCTTTTCCAACATAAACGTTATGGTGAACAGGCTATGATATGAGTCTATTAATAGTTGGGTGACTATCAATCCTGAAAGCATCACAATTAATGTATTCTTGGCATACACTGTTCTCAGAGGCACTTCATCCCTAACATGATGGTAGAATTTTAATTGAGTTGGGTACAACTTAATTGATGTAACTTATGTAACCAAGTGTTTTAAGGATCGTTTGCTATTACTTTCAAACCCATGAGAGCTGAATATTCATTCCAATATGTTATATGTATATAATTGGTTGAAACAAATTTTGTATGTATGGATCCTTGATCTATTGCATGCTTGAAATTATACCTAGACACCTAGACAGGCGTATGTCTTTTACAAAGTCAAGAGGTAGTCCATGCTTATAATGCCAAGCTTAGTGTAGGAAACCACACATTCAGGGGTCATTTTGGTTCAGTTAGACAAGTAAATGATTCAGGTGGCTCTACTGCATGCTGATAACGCATGTTGAAATTTAAGAGTCTATGAAAACTTGTCACCATTTCAAAAGTTTTTACCCTAAAGTGACCCAGAATTATAACAGGGCAAATAAATTGAAACCCTGTTACCTACTTAATAAGCTTTGTTGATAGATGATTGCAACTTAAGTATTGCTTGAGAAAGGTTAGAGCCTGGTGTTCTCACGGTTCTGCTACAGGTTTTGTTACCATTTTGACCCTTTTGTCCTAAAATGACCCTTAGAATCATCATTATACAACTCAAATAAGACCTTGTTTCACACAAGATAGGTGAAGTTAGTTGTTGAGTGACTAATCTGTATTGAAACAAATACAAATACAAATTTAATGCCTTAACTCTACATTTTCTTGTCATTTTGACAGGTTTTACCCTAAAATGACCCTGAAAATCATCACATGGTAACACAATGGAAACCCTGGTTCACATATGACATTTAAGATTAGTTGATAGGTGAAACAGAAAATACTGCAATGGAAAAAGTATAATTCAAATGCCTAGATTTTACATTTTGTGGCCATTATGACATAGTTTTACCCTAAAATGACCCTGAGAATCATCACATGTTAACACAATGGAAACCCTGGTTCACACATGATATTCAAGATTAGTTGATAGGAGATCCAGAAACTACTGCAAGGGAAGATACAACTCAAATGCCTATATTTTACATTTTGTGACAATTATGACATGGTTTTATCCTAAAATGACCCTGAAGTCATCAATGAACAACCCATTTGGAAACCTTGCACCACACATAGAGCTTGATTTTAATTAATCAATGAATAAAAATATCATCTGAGTGACAAATTTATAAAAGAAAAGTTTCTCATTCATTTTTGTGCCCATTTTAATGCGTCTTTACCCTAAAATGACCCAGAACGCTCATATAGGTCACCAGAGGTCAATTAAGTTGTACGTAGATAAGTGTTAATTTGTTGTGATACTTCTGGTAGAACATGAAGTTCATTGGCTTATTGTTTTGAGGTGATAGAAATTCATTTTACTCCATATGAAATGACCTCTGGCGGCCATTTTTCAAAATGGCCGCCAAAGCTGACCTAGGGCATTTTCAGAGTGCCTCCAATCTTTAAAATAGTTACTTTGCCATAAACTACCACTGTACCAAATTTGGTGCTTTTATCAAAAAGTGCACGATTTTATCCCTTATCCGCTGGACTATTAGGTCATATCGCGACGAGATATAAACCTGGAACCGGGAAGAAATTTCCTTCCCTTTACGAATAGTTCCAAGGGCTCTTTCAGTTGCAGACGGATGATAGACGATCCTCCACAACGCCGCACATGTATACAGCGACCAGGACAACCCGAAACAATCACATGTATTGCTAACAAATCAATATCTAGAGAAGTTGCTGTTCTTGTTGGGTTTGTCAATGTCTCTACAAATATTTCCAATCATTACTTAGTCATTGAGATACGTTCAAAGTTCGCAGACCATGTGTCGTCTGTATCTCTGATAATAACCAAACGTTCTAACCCCCCCCCCCCCCCCCCCAACTTCACAAGATGCAATCTCAGTCACCCTCCTTTGAGCACGGACCGGACCACACAGATGCTCGTTCTGGTCCAACAGCCTAATTCCCGCCAGATTTCCACCAATATCGTCTGCTGGAATGAAAGGGGTCTCCCCTTTTGATCCCAGGGTTGGCTAACGTGAGAGTGATAGAGATCGAAGGGACGGCGCTATTGGGGCGTTCGATTAAGTCGATATTAACTTGCTCAGCTAGCACTAGGAGATTCTGCCGCATTGATCGTTTTCTTAAGTATATTAGTTTGTTGGCTACGGCCGAGGCGCGATCTGAGGAAATCTACCTTCTATACTAGAAGGTCAGCGTTTTGATTTGCATTAATAGTTGACTTCTACGCGATTTGATATCTGCTCCAAATCTTCAACTGGCCGCCAGAGAGAGAGAGAGAGAGAGAGAGAGAGAGAGAGAGAGAGAGAGAGAGAGAGAGAGAGAGAGAGAGCAATACTTTAGAAGAGTATATGCTATTCTTAACTATTTCATACTTAAGAGTTCCTGCAGCAAATGTCGTCTGGATGTATGATACTTTTCAAAATAACTTTGGAATTAATTAACAAAGATTAAAAAAAAAATTTGCAGGAGATTTGTTGGCAGTATTTTGATGAATATTCCTCCGTTAAATATTTTCCCAAACTTGTTTTTGCCTGAGAGATTTCACCAAAATTATCAAGCGGTTTTGAGCACCGTGACCATTAAAAACGTTACTCTGCTAGATAACCCCTCCGCTTTTAATATATAGTCTTGTCTTGACATACACTGCAAGGGATTAAACATTTTACATGTGATTGGTGTACATGTATATACAGACCTTCCTATACAACTTTACTTAGCAAAACTAGGAGGTTATATGTTACATCCAAAAATGATATGGAATACTAGTAGTGCAGACTGTGCTTCCAGCTGCAAAGTTGCCAAAGGTAGTTCTTCCCAACGCTGCACATTTACAAACGCCAAGCGAACCCGCTAGTTAGCATCAGTATGTAAATTGTTACCGGTTAAACATTAAGGATTATATGAAATCGAAGACGCTTTCCGCTGTTTTGAATTTCAAATAATCGCTTCATTTCTATATGTACAGACAGCATTTACAATGCTGGATATACCCATAATGCAAGCATAAGTTCAGTTATATAAACACTGCTGGTACCTGTGGTGATTATGGAATTAGATATCGATTTACCTTTAATGCTGTGTGCACAGGTTGCATTGGAAAATGGAAATACATATGCCTGCAGCACAGTGGTTAAACATACATCTATTTAGACGAAGTCCATATAGTCAATATCAATTCAAACATTTCAACCACATAAATGTGCCGTCTGTGTATTGTCATATAAATGGACAACATACTAGTAGTTGTATTAAAAACAACTCAGTTATATTGGCAATTCGCTTGCCTTATAGTGGAGATGGTGGGATCTATGGATGGTGCATTGTCACGACATATTATACGTGCATGTAAGCTGAACATCTATTGTTCCATCAAGAGACAGTGGCATGTGTACTATTTTGCCTGCTGCGTCATTTAGGAACATCTCAGGACGTCGGCAAATCAAAAAAGGATTCGATAATAATTGACAGGTTTGGTCTGTATATTATCATATCTCGTTTTTCTATACATTAAATCATATCTGAACGTGATAGAAACACTTTGATGAATATTCCCTTTTATCTTCTGTTTGTCGAATGGTCATGATAATGGTTGAGTAACACAGAAAGCAGCTTTAACAAACGTGGTAATTAATACTCACATCTTCAAAGAGCAGTCTAGCAATGTTGGTGAAATCTTTCATTATAAGATAAACTAGGGAGAAATGCTATGGAGAACACTTCCAACAGCATTATTTACTGTCCTTCAACTTTTAATCTATCTAGTTCCAAAATTATTATCAAAAGAATTATAGATCCAGACGACAATTTCTTCAGGGAACTATGGTACCTTCGCCCATTGCTGCTGTGGGGACTACCCTGACAGTCCAATGGTCAAGCACGTTGCCGCTGACTGATCACTGCCTCTCACCACTGCCCGAAATCGAATTTCAGCTTGGGCAATTGTGAAAGTTGCAGGCGACATGTGGAGAGGCGGTGGTTGTCGACGAGTACTCCGGTTTTGACAAACACTTACAGCGGTCGAGGCACGACCTAGCCACAATTTGTCAAAAATGGAAATAAACGAAATCTTAATCTAGATTACGTGCCTATTTTCTATTTAAATACAATCTAAGCCTTGATTAGTCATAGTAGGTTCCATGAATGAAATAGGCCTACATGTAGGCCCATGCCTATATGTCGGTTGTGTTGACTGTCAATAGGAATACCATATTATACTTAACTATAATAACATATTAAATCAATCATTCATGTACCAAGCATGAACTATTTCTCACATTTCTAATGTTGTTTAATGGAGGTATTTTGTTGGGAGATCTACACTATCTATCTTCTTAATGCGTTTATACTCTGGGGCTTAAAGCACAGGGCTCTACTTATATCTATAAATTGTGTTTAGCCGGGCTCCCAAGTGTGTATAAAATGTATTGCATTGTTGAAGTGATGGACTTATAGCCTCTAGAGACACAATAGCAATTTAAACGGAAAGCCATTTGGATGAAAAATATGGAACGTTTTGGTAATTGGTATAGGGTCATTATCTGAGTCAATCCTTTACAGAAAGCATGCAAGAATTACCAATCATTTCACATCCTTCTCATGTTCGAATATTTGGCTATCATTTTCGGCTGATCCCTGACCTCTCGCGAGAAACGGGAACGCGATTTGTGGCCGAGTGAAATACGAGAGTAGGCCAGTGGCTGCCCGCTGTGTTTCGGCCGTCACGTGATAAATGGCTGTGTTGTTCGCCAGAGCGGGTTTTGTAAATGAGAATTTAACGTTTCCTTGCCCGCTCCGCTCTCCCCCATATATCACACAAGGAAACAGATGCTCTGATGGAGTAACTCTCTAAACTAAACTGTGAGAGGCAACTAGTGGAAGGACATATCTACTTGTCTTCGTTTGTCAGGCCTTTAACTGCACAGATTACAATAGGATTTCGTTTATCGCTACTATCTCTGCCGCATTGAGGCTACTTAATATTTATCCTGAGTATCCTGAGTATACAGGAATAACAGTGATTACTCTACAACTAAGACATTCAATTCCTGCACTAAGTGTGCGAGCAGACCGGGTATTTTACACGTCCATGTACCCGATTTTTACCCTAGTGCCTACACATAGATAGGGCCGCTAGCCGGTCACGTAACAACGCTAAAGATAGCTTAAACACGCAATAACTTCGACCACGCAAAAGGGCAACTGCTCTTCCAGTCACTGGCAGGCGACTGGTCGATTGGTGAAGAAATTAGATATCTTTACTGTAAAACCTCTGGCAACTGTCTAACTTTCAGGATCGGACTCTGAGTCCTGGACTACTCAGCTATAGGGGTAAGCTCCACACTCCACTAAAGCCTTCATCATTTACTTCTTGATTAGACCATTGTGACTGTCGAGGCCATCACTGAGCAAAGTAACAGACCGATTGTCAGAGAATATGACATAGGAATTATATACAAGCGGGAAAGGTTTTTGACTCGTTTCTCTATACGATGATAGATTTTAAGAAGAGATGGTCCCTTCGAATATGTATTTTGAGAAGTAAATGGTAAAGTTTTTGCTTGAATTTTGACTTAATTATTCCTAAAGATACTATGAAGTGAAAGATTTTCCTAGTTTCACTTCAAAGTTAAAACACCCTTTCCCTT
>OZ012696.1:35487603-35498603 GCA_963942565.1 Maea johnstoni
TCGCTCCTATTCATGTTACTTTTGGGTCATGTAAGTGGTGGGGTCTTTCCACCTTGCATTTGTCATTGTTATGATGATACACACATTAGAGTCATTTAATTCCTGTACCAGTTGACCGGACGTCTGCCAGTGCCTGGTTGTACAATCACCCGTGGATAGCATATCAACAAATATGCCAAGCACATCTATGTATGTATATGTATTGACTACGCGACCGCGTAAGAGATACGATACATCGAAATAATAATAAACATATTGAACATAAGTAAATAAATACAAAATTGTTGTTATCTCATCCCCTTCTCATACTGGAGCATAAGGATAGAGATACGTCAGAAAGGGTAAGTCACCCAGACTATTTATCACAAACTAACTTTTGGTTGTGTCACAAAAAGTGTCATAATAAGAGGTTGAACAAAACAAACTAAACAAAAGAAAACGATAATTTAGCAGCAGAGCATCTCACGTATTGTCCAGCGTAAGGTGGACCCATATATATACTCCGAGTTGTTGCCGCATTAAGGTAGGTCTACATATACAAAGAAAAGAGAAAAAACCAGCCCTCTCGGGATTGGTTGACTTAAGGTGGTCCCAAATACATACTCCGAGTTGTTGCCACATGAAGGCGGCTCTATATATAAACAGGAAGAAAGAAAATATCATCCCTCTCGGATTTGGTCGACTTAAGGTGGACCTATAGTGTTACCTTAAGAGACATATCTGTACCAAACGTAGCTCAAGTCATATCAATATATGGGGTATGTGAAAACGTAAACTAACACAGGAATTAGAAAATATAACACCAGGCATCTCACGAAATGTCCTACTTAAGGTGGGCCCATGTATCTACACTCGAGGTTAATGCCATACTAAGGTGTACTCACATATGTAACAAAATACTGGAGAAAAGATCTCCTGTCGATGTACAATAACGTTTTGCAAAAGTACAAATACAGAGGTACTCTAATCCTTTAACGAAGCGTTCGGCGACCAGTAACTTCAAGCAGAAGTTTACATACTATCTACCCAATTCCTTTCTTAGTGCTTAAGTTATACATTTTTGTGATGTACTTAGATGCAATAATCCACACGACCACCATTTGCTCAAATGTGAAACCTGTAACGGATTTCCCTAATAAAACATACAACAGATCACATTGTGAATCTAGTAAGGCTCTGCCTGACCCGTCAGAAATTCTCGAAATTTCTGACATCATCTCAGTCCTTATCAGTTGCCATCTTGGACACTCCAAAACTAAATGCCTTGCATCATCCATGGCAGCTAAGTCGCAATTGACACAGCATCTAGATGCCATAGAGGACCCCTTGAGTCGTACGTCATCTGTCCTGAGAAGACTGGCGTGAGTGACGAGCCTAACCATTGTTTCACAGCATTTCATTAACTGATGGTTCACATCTGCAATTACCCACCAAACTAAATACATAGACCCCCCACACACATCGGACAGGATATCCAGACTGCGATGGCACCTTATCTGAATCTTCCAATAACATTCATCCATCTCCCATGCACGCTTCCATATTCTCTTTTTCCACACATCTTTCGACCAGTTATGCCACAATCTAGACATATTCACCAAGTCATCAAGCACACCGAAATCTGCTGCCACATTCATTATATCAAAAACGACACTCCCGCAAGGGTTAGACTGTCCTGCTTCCTCGTTTACAAGGTAATCATCAATCCTTTCACAGAAGATCATCCTTGAAGGATCACCATCATCCAGAGCCATAATTGAACGTGCAAAAAGTAACTTCTTGGCTTCAATGAAACGTTCAAGACGGATCCATCCTAAACCGAAAAACGCACACACATTTGGTGTTTTGCTGAAGAGTCTCTGTATCCTCTTTCCAGCATACGTCTGGAACTCCTCGATGAGCCTAATGCTCCTATCATTCAGTACCAGCATCTCACACCCGAACAGCGCTATTGGGGCCACAATCACCCAAAAGATTAGGCAACATGTTGCCACAGTTAGCCCATTTCTGCGAATCCCCATCCCCGATATGGCATTTAGGTCCCTCCTAGCCTTTGCCAGTCTACCCTCTATCCCAGTCATATCATTTTCAAATAGACATGCAGTAACCCCCACGTGGTCATAGTTAGATCTTTCATTCACTCTATCCGGTCCCAACTTAAAAACACGCCTTACGCCGTTATACTTACCACATGCTGGGGTTTCACCATACACCATAATCCCACTCTTCTTGGCATTGTATTGGTATCTCCAAGTGCACCCATGACGATACACCACCCTTAGCGTCGCATCCATTTTGCGCTCACTAAGGCAACAGGCAGCCAAATCGTCCGCGTATCCCACGGGTGCACTTGGAATACGCCCGATACTACAGCATAACCCCGAGTTTGTCAGCTGTACTACCAGCGAATTTATAAACGCAGTATATTTGATCAGCGACATGTACCCGCCCTGATGGATCCCACACTTAAGTTGGTACCAGGCGGATACATGTCCCTGAACACGTGCAACACACCAGAATTCTAAATAGCACCTATACAGCAAACGCCAAAGTTTGCCTCTAACTCCTATCTCCCATAATTGATAAAACAAACCATCAATCCATACCGAATCGAATGCTTTAGCCACGTCGAAGTAGGCAACATAGACAACGTCATTCGCCTCCAACGACGTGGCCACCGACTCCCTGAGTACAAACGCAGTATTAAGGCACGAGAGTCCCTTCTTACACGCACTCTGTAACACTGACACTGCATTGCTCTCCACCCACCAAACTTCCATCCGCTTCCAGATCACCATCTCGAATACCTTGTTGAATACAGATAGCAGCGTGATCCCGCGATAGCTGTTTGGATCAAGGGGGCAAGCGTCCTTCCCCTTATGCAGAGGAACTTGCACACCTACCCTAAAACATTTGGGTATATATTCAATTGCTCTAATATGGTTAAACAGACAGCATAGAACTCAGACCATATTATCACCAGCATACACCAGTTGTTCTGCTGAGACCCCATCTTTCCCGCACGCCTTTCCTTTATTCAGAGACTAAACTGCCCTCTCTATCTCACCTTCGGTAAATGGATCCATCAGAAAGTCATCATCCTCATTCCCACAGTTATACAGTTGTACCTGTCTACTTACCATCTCATGATGTGCTTCGTCGTAATGTGTGTCCACCTTAGGAGTCCCAAGCTTCCTGAAGTGTTCTCTCCAAACGGACAACACATCATCCACCTCATAAACCACTTTCCCGGAATCCCCCCTAATTGAAATAGATTCAACACTCCTCGAACCCCTAGCTTTCTTTACTAGACGCCAGAAGGCGTTCCTATCCACTTCTGCGAGCTTCACTGCCCTGATGATCTCATCATTCTCATAAGTAACGCTAAGAGCACGCAATCTGGACATGAACGCCTTCGTGGTACGTTTATAGCAAGTGTAGAGATTGCTACTGTTATCACGCGGCCTACCTCCAGTTACCCAATAGCGATACGCATCCACCTTAAGTTTCTTAAGGTGACTCAACTCTGCATTCCAGAAAGGCTTAAGGTGGGCACGATACTTGGAACGTGGTAACCCCTCTGATACATCTAAGATGGCCTTGACCAAAAGTGTGAACGCGGCATCAATACTCGCCGGGTTCACCTCGCTACCCACTACGTGCTCAGTGAGGCGAACTAAGATCGGGCTCAGTACATCAGTATAACGGCGCGCTCGTTCGTCATTATTCATGATCAACGTAGCTTTGTCAATCAAAGCTACGTTCATTAGTGAGGTCATCCATGCCAAGGAAACACGGGTGGCAACCAGGCGTGTGGCTGTGTACTATGCCTGGGCTGCCCACGCATTTGGCGCAATAATTAAATGTCTGCACTGTAGGTCGCCCGGGTGGCATTTGGTCGAGATATTCGTATCACAGTAAAGTCGAGCTGGCCGGCGGAACACGAATCATCGTTTGTTTGCTGACAGGCCTTTTGAGGGAGAGGTCCTCATACTAACATCTGTTACTCAACCTAAATCTAAACATGTCAGCTCTTAAGATAATTTAGTTGCCTGTCATTGATTCTAATGCCATATATAGGGCGATGTTCACCAGTTAAACATATAAATCATAAGTATGGATGTGAACTGTCATGCCCAGATTCGTTGTGTATTATGATCTATTAACCCATTCAAGCATGACGTATAACAAACGGTTGTCAGTATTTCTGTTGGTATAGTTCTGATTAGAAATAAGCAATGCAAATCATTTAAGGTGATATGCTGTAAATCACTTAAATATGGCGTGAACATTATATAGCGTTATTACGGTACTGCCCTGGATAGCGTGATCTAAGTATAGCGGTAAACGGGAACAGCAGCAGCAAGTTCAATTACGAATTTAATAAAGACGGGATTTTACAATAGCACATATGGGCAGAGCGCTATTATCGCTATCTTATTGTTCCAGCTATACTTAAGTGATTTACAGTACTTATGCCGACTGGCATTTGGTTTTCACATAGCTCGTGAATTATTATGTAGTAAACATGGACTTGTCATAATAATCATGTAATTGGATTTGGGATTATCGTGCAATTGGACTATCGTCACGTGGCCTGTCATATTATAACTACAGTATAACCAGGTGGTTGTTTATTGTTAGAATAACTTATCAAGTTGGAAAAGACCAGATGTTAGATGATATCATCAATGATTGGGGTTGAACATGCATGGTGTAAATTAAATCCTATTGCCTTCTCTATGTTCATAGGTAAGGCCTACCCTCATAGCTGAGTGGTCTAAGGCATTGCCACTGACTGCACGCTGTCTCTGAACACTTCCTGGGTTATATTTTAATATGTTTTTCGATTAATTGGAAAAGTTATTTCTATCGATCGATTCTTTTTATATCAATGACAGTCCTAACGATCACCCCAAATCGCCTAGTCTCAGTAGGTCGCGTCCAGTTTTTGAATATGTTCAAAACCAGCTCCGACCTTCTGCAATCAATGCCAACTAATCCACGCTGCAGCAGACTGTTGTGCAATAATCTAGCACCGCAGCACAGATACCTTCAATTTGCAACCAGACGTTTATCACTAGTGGTTGTATACAATGTGTGACTGGGGCTGAACAGAGGAATGATCGGGGTGAATTGCAAACGGTTAATGTAGGAGGAATTTACGACCAACTATTCTTTAAATGCAGTTAATAGAAAAGAATGTGTTTCAATTTAACTAAGTGTAACTTTGTTCTTTTCAGGTACGTTCTTTCATTTCATTTCGCTTGATATCCTGGGCGAAAGCAGGTTGGTGAGTAACTCTTATTTACAATTAGTTGTATATTGCCTTGATACGAGTATATATATATATATATATATATATATATATATATATATATATATACATATATATATATATATATATATATATATATATATATATATATATATATATATATATATATATATATATATATATATATATACATATATATATATATATATATATATATATATATATATATATACATATATATATATATATATATATATATATATATATATATATATAGATATAGATATAGATATAGATATATAGATATATATACTAGTATATACATTGTCAGGTTGAAAGTATATACATTAAATATTAGTAGTAAGCCAACTCCTATAACATTCCATTTCATTAGGTTCCAGAACATTCAACTCAGGAATGAAACTTTATCAGGGATAACATATAAAACCTAGCAAGGAGGTGAAAAGGAGAATTGGAAACAATTGGATTTACGGTTCTGTTTCTTGGAATTCTATTATGATATACACAAAGAAATTACAGCAATCCGATTCAAATTTTAAAATAACGACTTACACATATCACAATACACACTACATTCCCCGTTGGTACTTACTAGTATAACTATTGTGTATAATATGCGCATGATTGTCGCATAGCGATATGCTCCATTTAACAAAAACAGGCTCGTACCCTGGATTTCATTAAGATAAGCAGAATACAATGCACTTGCAATGATTGATTGTAGCTACTAATTGTACTTGAATCTGGCGTTACCAATGACTGGGGACTGTATTTTACCACTTCCCGATGAATAATTTGCATGTGCGAATATTTACAGTTGTAGTATTGTTTTGTATGTTTATTGACTGCACGAATAAAGTACAAAATACTAGCAATACGCTATACAAATCATATATATATATATATATATATATATATATATATATATATATATATATATATATATATATATATATATATATATATATATATAAACCAAAAGAAACCAAAAATTAACACAAATTAGAACCTATTAGTTGACCTTTAGTGGAGATAATCAAAATCGGCTATGGGTTGAGAAAAACACGAAATGATTGACATCCTGAGACTCTGCTGATAGATATACCTGTAAACGGACCCACGCATTGACCCCCAAGTCTTTGATTTCTTTGCCCCTATGTGTCGTGATGAGGGGCCCGTTATGCAGTACATTTACGGTAATGCACATAGCTAGCCCTTGTCTGTTAAGGCTGCAACAGCTTGCCCTATTCAGGAGTGCTGATACAACCAACAGGACTATTTTCATGAGTCCTCTTATTTACTTTAACCCCTAACCCCGAATTAATTTCTACTACTCAGTCTGTATTCTTTGGTGTAAACGCTTATGTTCACCATTCCTTGTGTTTTTTCGCGTTCATTGTATTTGGTTTGTTTTTGTTTTGTTCTGTTTCCTGTTTGTTATATACGTTCAATATATATGTGTATATGTATTTCATTTCAACAGAGATGGTCAATAAAATACTATACTATACTATACTGGTTGTTATAACACCTCGAGGTGATGTAATTTCAGTAATATCAGTTTAGCTAGCCTACTGGGTAGGAAAACTGTTCATCTGACTAAGTACATACTGTACATATACTGTATATTTGACCAAAACAGCAATCACCAAACTTTATGTAAAATGATATTGTTACCCTTTTTTCTTTACAATAGGAAGATTAATAATGAGGATCTTGAAATGATTTCGTAATAAAACAGCCCAGTGCCTACATGTAGCCTACATCAAGGACCTTTATATTTAGAAGGGGGGGTCTTGGAGTTTGCATGGCCAGAGAATGCATCCACCTAACCCATTAATGCCCACAACAGCCAGAGTTGGCCTGACAATTTGGATGAGACCCCAACAAGACAAAAGCAAAATTAGAAACATGTTTGATGGAGAACTATTATTCAGAACACTACCGACAACTCTCCTTCAAATATTTTGTTAAAGCATTTTTAAGTTCCAATTAAGTGTCGACAGTATCAAAGTTCCAGACGAAGATATCAAAGGTAACTCTTTAAGCACCAATGGGTTCACACGGCTATGTCTTAAAAGATACCGTCTGGATCAATAACACGTTCGAAATGATTTTTAAATGGATTCACAACGTATGTAAAGGAGGGCTGTTGTTTAAGTTCCGGGGAACCTTTCTTCTTCTACGGTACAACATTTAATTCATGCACCAGTCGACCGGACGTCTGTCTGTGCCTGGTTATGCAAACACCCATGGATAACCTGTCAAAAAATAAGCCAAGCACATCAATGACCCACGTAGCTTGCGAATCAAAGCTACGTTCAACTGTGAGGTCATTCAAGCATGCCAACTAAACTGGGTGGCAATCGGGCGTGCTGTCGTATACAATGTCCGGGCTGCCCACGCATTTAGTGCAGGAATTGAATGTCGGCACTGCAGTTCAAATACTTCCCAAAGTATGCTTTTCGCAGAAAGGTATCGCCACAATTGACCTATCACCGACGCCACGGGTCTGAATGGGTTAACCCATTCATGCCTGGAGTCTACACATCGTCCAACGTTTATGGAGTATATAGAAATATCTTGAAAGTAATATTTCTAGAAATATTTGACTGATTTTTTAAATTTCAATCGGGTTGAATAAATCCTCTTGGAATACTCCTCAATTATTTGGTGAGTTATGTCCAAAGCTCTCAGAGCGCATGTCCATTCCCGATGCAAACAGGTTACTTGCTTGTATTTAGTTTGTAGTTGTTTCTATTTTTCGGCTGACCTCCCCCGAGCAAGTAGCTGGTGATTAATGGCACTCACTATAATTGAAAACATAGCGTGGTCGGAGGATAATGTGAAGAAGCAGAATACTGTGGCTAATGGGCACCACGTGTTTGGCAATAATATTAATGAAAATTACCTTGAGTGCGAGGCTATTCTTAACCGACTCGTTGCTGCTGCCTGTCCGGCAAGCTGACTGATGCCTCTTGTTATAGGCGAGCCGCAGGATAGTTCTACTCGGCGGAGGAGAAGGAATAAAAGTCAAAACCGTACTTTGAGTGCTGTTCTTAGTCAACGCCGTGGTTGGAATAGGAAATAAAACACCAGCAGACATGATTGCATTACTCCTAACCCTGCGTGGCTGGTTCAATAAGTGTACATAGATTATGTCGCTAAGCCTTTAGGGAGAACATATAAAATTGAAATTATGTCAAACATTTAGAAAGAGCATATTAAACTAAGATTAAGTCAGAAAGGGGGTTCAGTTGAATGGGGCCGTATAGAGCAATTCATGTGTCTGCATTCCTTAAATAAAGGTTTTGAAATACAGTTCGATATCTATCAATGTATTCATTTTTGACCCAGTTATGTTCTCTTCCTTGCTTATATTTCACTATTTAGTCTGTAGGGAGTGTATATTAAGCACTCCTGATGTGAAAAACATTTACATTAGGAATCACAATAACCCTGCCAGCAGGATGTGAGATGTGTTTGGCAAAACTCTTAGAAAACATGCATATTGCTTCAAACTGAGCTACAATCTGCAATTGTGAACCGAGGGCGTAAGTTTTACAACCATCTCTTTCCATCTATTGTTAAAAGAGAGAAAATGTACTTATATTGATGTCTAGATTACAATCATCCAAAAAATGTAAGAAAAAAAACAAGACGAGATACACTACCCTTAGATATACCAGTATATAACGAATTTCGAACAGGTCCGTTAACATTTGCTAATCTAAATTGTATGCGTGTTTGAAACTGTCATGTTATGATAAAGTAAATTTAGAGAAGCTTTTCACAAAACTCCTCTACTTGTGTGAAACATATGCGAGTTTCTGGGATATTTGCTCTCATACGAGCCAGCTTTGTTCGAGCGAAGATTGTCAGTTCGTCTGATCACGAGGAAAGGGTGATGTAATCACATGATCGTCCCATTTATAAAAATCTCGAAATGGCTTTATGTTCACTAATTAATACCGTAAGCCAACTTTATTATAAGAATAGAAAAATGTTTCTAACCATAAAAAATGATAATGATTTTCCCGTGTGTTATTCATTTCCCTCGGGCGATGCTCGTGAGATAATACTCGCTCGAGGACATGATATAAAATAGCAAGAAATGAGACAGTTGATTACTCCGTTATATGATGGGAACACTACACATTACCAGTTAATATGTATGTTTACAACTCCTCGCTTGACTTTTCCAGCTCGACACCCAGCAATCCAATTAATCAAAGTGTTTACGTCAATTCTCGCGGAAGGAAGTTCTCGCAAGAGCGAGATTTTGCCACCTGCTCCGCGTGATCAAGTTGTGCTATCTCTCTCCGGATATGTTGTCTGTTACTTCACTCCAAGACATCTATTTATAGTCCTCCTTAAAATTAACAAAACATCTCATCTCTGGTAGTCAGCATCCATCATTCAGTAGCGCCCCTCCTGTTTTGCTTTAGCGCGCTGCTGTGATATTTATGCTGGGGGTTTGGGGAATGTGTAGCCGCGGCCGACAGGTAGACTCTAAATCCCCGCAGAAGTCAGGAATCGACGCCATGGAAACTTGTGATCTTGAAATACCCTACCTAGGTACAGGGTAAGGGTTAGGATCAGGTCCAGCTCTAACCCTAACCCTTACCCTAACCCATAACCTGATTTGTAACCCTAAACCTAGTTAGGATATTCCAAGGTCACACGTTTCCATGGCGTCGATTCCTAACATCTGTGGGTAGTCTACACGACCGACAGGTGTTATAATAGACTAACAAAGTTAGCATTCCCCTTTGGGTTGAGCAACCCGTGTGTTTTAGTACCTGAAATGGCCTATAGATGTCAGCATATGGTCGTCCCCATCTCTATTCGCCAGACACAAATAACGCCCTTATGCCACCTGGTGAGAATTATGAACACGTATTTGGCCATTCTGCCCATCTTGACCATTTAGTGCCTGGTAACTGAAAAGAAATAAAGATATGCAAAATGATGACAGCCTACACTATACTGCCTAGACCCTAGGCTAGTGTTATAATTGTCCGGCAGTGGAGACACCTAAGCCATCGCCACTCGCATTCATACTATTAAAGCCTTAAAGGGGAAGACGTGCTGTTATTGTTGAAGGTGTATACATGTAGGTAAGGCAGGTGGATCAGAACAGCAAAATGGGGTGGTATAGATATATATTGGTTAGCTATCCATTGACGGCCTACTTCCCTCTTGATTCATAGCTCAGTTGGTAAATAAATTGATGTCACTTTCGCTAGATTTGGCAGCTGCTATGACATGAAGAAAATGTTTTTCTCCTCGTTTATAATTTTGATTGCCCGAATCACATCTGTAAGCAACTCTTTGTCATTTCTTAACGTGGGCCATAGGCATTCTTTTCTCGTAAATATTATTTCTGAAACAATAAATGATGTCATCATTTAACATCATTGTGTGTGTGTGTGTATGTTAAATGCGCCGTTTCGAATACAAGGTAGGACACATTATATGTGTATAACATTATTTCATAGAACATATCACAATAAAACACCTACTGAAGCAAAAAGCCTGGTAATAAAATCCACTCGAAAATAATACTGAAGGACGCCGAAATGGTATATACTAAAATGCATATCAATTCACGCGAAACTCTATCATGATGTAAGAATAGATGGTTGGATCTGTTGGATCTTGATAGAAGGTTGGATCTGTCAGATTTAACAGCCCATCT